>OZ005649.1:31392573-31416573 GCA_963930645.1 Salticus scenicus
AAACCCTATGAAATGATAATTTAAAAATAATAATGATAATGTAAATGTAATGTAGGAAAGATAATGTAAAAATTTTGATTAAAATTTTGTTTTTCATAAACAAGATTATCACAGGATTAAATAACATTGTGCGTCTCTATTTCTGTTTTATCTCACAAATAAAGTAACAGTCCAACTGTGTTGGAAATTGTCTCCCACACGTAAACAAGGTTCAAACAATTATACTTCAGTGTTAGAATAGTTGCCACATCCGTCAGATTTAAGGGTAATAAGAAAAACCGCCGTGTACTCTTTTAAATTGATTACACTGTATATGTGTTGTTGTTGTTGTTATTGTTGTTAATAGGAAGTACAGATGAAAAATCTCCGTCATTGTAAAATAAAAAATCATCATGATGTAGCAAATATAATTGATAATATTTAAAAATTACTTCACTTCAAACTTGCTAATTTTTAATCATTTTAATATAAATGTTTGTAAAGTTACTTCAAATGTGACAATTGCTTAACATTAACTTCATAATAAGAAAAAAAGGATGTCATATTTGGGTAATTCTATTAAAAATTCTAAAGTTAATTTAGGTTATAATATACAGATGTTAACCAAAGCTTAAGTTATACATACATATGTATTTCAAAAATAAATTTATTTTCTTTAATTTAGATTTGTTTGTAGAGAATGCATGAGGAATAACGAAATCGTATTTATTTTGCCATTTTAAAAGCTAAGTAAATACGTTTTCTTTTTCTTTTTTTTTTTGTTTGGACAGCTTAACACTGATATATATTTCTGCTTAAGCGTAAATAATTAGCGTTGATATCAAATAATTAATATATTATAAACTAACAGGATTTGCCCGTTTCACTGGTCAATATATTTAAATGAAACTCTTTTCTATATCACTTTATAAAACAAATAATAATAAATAAATAAATAAAATAATCTCGTTTTTCACTTAATCTTATGAACAATAAGATATTGTATTTAGATTACCTTCTGTCTGATCATAACGACGGATACTTATGTTTGATTATTTGTACTGCCTGTGTTAATTATATTCACAGAAATGAAATAGTTCAAATGAATCCTCTAAATTAAATTGAAAATTATATATAACGTTTTAATTTGTATAAGTACAAAATTATTGTCAATGGGCATCGTAATAAAGAGGCCCTTCTTTTAATTTATATATATATATATATATATATATATATATATATATATATATATATATATATATATATATATATATATATATATATATATGTTTAAGTTACCATTACATAAAATATAATTTGAATTTATGCAGTACTTAACAATTTTATATGTTTAAATTAACTACAAAATTTATCTTAAAGAAATTTACAGTCTAAAAAAAATTATTCAAAAGCGTACAGAAAAATGTCATAGAGTTGAAATATCATCTACTACTACTATTTTAAATTAAATTATAAAAAAATTAATAGCGATTACATATATTCGTACGTATTTTCTGGCAACGAAAATTTCTTAAACCATTTCTGAAATACCATTAATATAAATTTTATTAGAAAACATTTTAAAAAACATCTGGTGAGAAACAACCACACGACTCCTGTTACCCATTATTACACGTATTATACGCATTTCTTTTTTCATTTTTCATTTTTCATTATTTTTTATTTATTTATTTATTTATTTATTTTTTAAGATGAGATCAGAAGACATAAAATCGACCTAACAAAATAGAAACCTAAAACTTTTCCGGTAAGAGAAACTTGATACACGTGTAAAGACATATAAAACAAAGTTTACATAGTGAGTTCAAAAATAAGAAAAAAAAAATGGCAGAGTTATTTTTTGAAAAACCAATTTCCGAGATCTAAAATTGATCTACCTAAGCAATATGGCCGTTAATTATTCTGTAATAACCACGTAATACATGAGAAAGGATATCTAAAATGGATTTATGTAACAATCTTCAAGAAAATCGTTAGAGTCGTGTTTTTGAGATACCATCTTTTACCAAAACTTGGCGAACTCAATTATTGACCGGAAAACAATGATTACGCACAAAAGGATATTTAAAAAGGAGTTAATATGGTGAGTTTGAAAAAAATCCGTACAGCCGTTTTTAAAAGAACGCACTCGCGAAACCTGAAATTGAGCTATTTATACAGTATCACATTTATATATATCAATTTTCTTGAACTAACCAACTATATCATTCGAAAGGTCATCTAACAGAGTATTTATGTAGCAACTTTGAACAAAATCGTTAGAGCCGTTTCTGAGATGAGGACTTACAGTCCCATTTCCGGTTTCCGATGTCCCACTTCTGGTTTTTCAATTTTCACCAAAATTTGCAAAATTCTTCTGTATACTAGACTTGTTTCAATTCTGTACTTTTGTAGTTCTATCTTTATTAGTTTCGGAGATATTATAGCCAGAAGATTCCTCACATACATACATACACGCACACAGACCAATAGCCATAAACTACTTTTTTGGACTCAGGAGACCTTAAAACGTGTAAATAAGTAAAAATTCAATATCGAGTTTTTTGACCCAATATAATAATTCCATTACTTACGGTAGTTTGGTAATGAAAGTAATATATTATTAAAAATTTCAAACTTCTCAAAAGTGAAAGAAATGTATTTTTTAGAAGGTTTTTAATTGAAATTGGCTTGGTCATCGTGTCTTCGTGTCACGCTAGTAAACAAGGCGCCTTCATTTTAAAGTAAATATAAGCTATTTCGTTTGTCGCTCTTTGGCTCAGTTGGTAAGAGCGTCCCGATAATAGCGCGGTGGTCGTGAGTTCGGTCCCCGGAAGGTTCATCGTGTTAGTTTTTACAGATAATTAGTAGAAAAGGTGTCAATTGATACAAGAAAATTTTTCGTTGCTTACACTAAGAATTTTTTGAGGAGTTTTTTTAAGGAGCATGTTTTTTTAATTTAGATAATTGAAAACACAAAACATTTTAGATATTAAAAAAGCACAAAATAAAATGTTTTAAGTAAAAAATACATTAAAAAAAAATATTTTTAGAAGCTTTATATATATGTATATATATATATTATATATTACTATTATATGAAATTGGATTTGTCATCGGCTTGTTGTCACGTTAAAAAACCAAGACGCTTCCATTATATAAAAAATTCCATTAAAAAACAAAAAAAAAAAATGTAAGCAACTCATTGTATCCCTTAATGAATCAGCTGGTTACAGCGTCATGTTGATAATGCGAGAGTCGTGTGTTCGATCCTCGCCAGACCAAGGTGTTATTTTTTTGCAAATAATTAATAGAAAAAGTGTCAGTTGATAAAACAAAATATTTCATTGTGTACACAGTATCCTAATAATTTTTCAAGAGTTTTTTAAACGGCTTTTTATCTAGTTACAAAAAGCACAAAATAAAAATGCAAGTAAAAATAAATAAATAAATAATTTTTTTAGAAGCTTTTTATTGCAATTGGAATTTCTCATCGTGTCTTTGTGACGCTCCAAAAAACAAGGTGTCTGCCCTTTAAAGTAAGTATAAGCAATGCGTAGCATCCCTCGTTAGCTCCGTTGGTAAGAGCGTCCCGTTAATAGTGCGGTGGTAGTGAGTTCGGTCCCAGGAAGGTCCAGCATGTTAATTTTTGCAGGTAATTAGTAGAAAAGGTGTCAATTGATTCAAAAAAAATTTTTCGTTGCTTACACTAAGAATTTTTTGAGGAGTTTTTTTAAGAAGCTTTTTTTAGAAGCTTTTTATATGAAATTGACTTTGTCATCGTGTCACGCTAGTAAACAATTAAAGTAAATATAAGCCGTTCCGCTTGTGGCTCCATGGCTCAGTTGAGTAGAGCGTGTTGTTAAAAAAGCGGTGGTCAAGAGTTCGGTCCCCGGAAGGTTCGACATGATAATTTTTGAGGGTAATTAGTAGAAAAGTTGTCAATTGATAAAAGAAAATTTTTCGTTGACTACACAATATCTTAAGAATTTTCGAAGAGAAAATAAAAATTTAAATAAAAATAAATAAATAAATAAATAATTTTTTTAGAAGCTTTTATTGAAATTGGATTTCATTATCGCGTCTTAATGTCACGCTAATAAATAAGGCACCTCAACTTTAAAGTAAATGTCAGCTGTCCTTATAGCCGCTCGTTGGCTCTGTTGGTTAGAGCGTCAAGCTGCTAATACGATGGTGGTGAGTTCCATCCCCGAAGGATCGATGTGCTATATTTTGCAGATGAAATGCGTAATAGAAAATGTGTCAATTTATAAAAGAAAATTATTCATTGTCTACACAGTATTCTAAGAATTTTTGAAGAGTCTTTTATAAGAAGCTTTTTTCTAGATACTAAAAAGCACAAAATAAAAGTTAAATATATATATGTATTCTTTTAGAAGCTTTTTATTGAAACTAGATTTTTATCATCGTATCTTTGTGTCATTTTGAAAAAGAAGGCGCCTCCACTTTAAAGTAAATTTAAACAACCTTTTCCGTCGCTCGTTAGCGCATTTGGTTAGAGTGTCATGGTGATAAAGCGATGCTCGTGGGTTCGATCCTCGCAAGCCGGTGTGTTACTTTTTTGTAGATATTTAATAGAAAAGACGTCAATTGATAAAAGAAAATCTTTCGTTGTCTACACAGTGTCCTAAAGAATTTTGATAGTTTCCTTTTAAAAAGCCTTTTTTTTTTTTTTTTTTTTTTAATTACTAAACGCACAAAATAAAAACTTCAGTAAAAATAAAAACAAAAATAAAAATAAATAAATAAAAATAACCCTGGAAGTTTTTTATTATTCTGGAGCCGTAAAAAGCCTAAAATAAAAATTTATTCTTGCAGAGGCATGCTATAAAATCATAAAAGTTTCAACAACAAGAAAATTTTAAAGAAAAATATAGATATTTCACTTTTGCAAAACATGACAAATTTTAAATATTCCAAATATTTTTAAAAGCATTCTAAACAATATTCCTTTTGTATAAGTATTTGCTAGATTTTTCTAGAATGTTCTATGATTTTTCTTGACAGTTCTTAGACTTTTGGTTAGAGCGTCATGCTGATAAGCGATAGTCCCGGATTCGGTCCTCGAAAGACGATATAGTACGTTTTTCCAGATAAATAATCGAAAAAAAAAATGTCAATTGATAAACAAAAATCTTCCGTTGTCTACAAAATATCCTAAGAAATTTTAATTAGTTTTTTTAAGAAGCTTTTCCTTTTTTGTAACTAAAAAGCACAAAATAAAATTTAAGTAAAAAATAATTTTTTAAAGTTAGAAGCTTTTTAATGTGAAGCCCTAAAAAGCATAAAATAAAATTTATTCTGGCAAAGATATGCTACAAAGAAATGAAAGTTTCAACACTAAGAAAATTTTAGAAAAAAATATTGGTACTTTCCTTTTGCAAGAGATGAAAATTTTTTAATGTTCAAAATATTTTAAAAAGCTTTCGAGACATTTGAGATTTCTGGCCTAACGAATGATTTTACAAAAACTGATAACTAAGAATATTGGTCTCGAAAGCTTTTTAAAATATTTTGAACATTAAAAAATTTTCAGCTCTTGCAAAAGGAAAGTACCTATATTTTTTTCTAAAATTTTCTTAGTGTTGAAACTTTCATTTCTTTGTAGCATATCTTTGCCAGAATAAATTTTATTTTATGCTTTTTAGGGCTTCACATTAAAAAGCTTCTAACTTTAAAAAATTATTTTTTACTTAAATTTTATTTTTATATTTTATGTTTTCTATTGTTCGGCAAAAAGAAAAAAAAAAAAAAAAAAAGAAAAGAAATAAAGAAAAAGAAAAAAAAAAGGAATGTTACAACTTTTAAAACAAACATTACTACAACAAATAATTGTGCAAAGAAAATAATTAAAAATATATTCGTTTAAAAATAAAGTAAAGTATAAAAGAAAGTACCGTACGAATAAATATTTTAGAAAATAGCCAATTAAAAAAAAAAAAAGAAAAAGAAAAAGAAAGAAAGAAAAAAGAATAAGAATCTAACTATTCTAATTCTGTTCGTTGAAATTTTTGCAAACATTGCATTTACAGTATATATATTGTCTGTATATCTTCTACCACTATACTCATAATTCATATAGTAATCTGATGAAGTTTTGCCAATTTGTAAGAACTTTTTTATTTAAAAATTACCACTGTTTTCGATTAATGATTTTTCGTATTATATTATTCAACAAATGTACAATCAGACAAATATATCAACAAAAAGTAGTTATGTATATAGAATATGAAGTTCCAGTAAATTGTCAACGCTGATCTGATGTAATACGTTACAACGATTAGTTAAAGTGAAAAATTATTAAATGAACATTGTGGTGGAAAAGTCAAGGAGAAAAAGCAGGTGGGTAAACACTCTGATTTATTATTTTCTCGAAACTACCTTTCCTTCTTTCTGTCAAAGAACTTTCTGCAATTATTTTTTATATGCTAATTATTTATAAATTTTTCCTATTCAGCATGTTTCTAAAAATAATTTAGCTATGATCATCAAAAACCTTTATTTATTCAATACCGTATTTTCCTACCACTCCAGTCTTTTTTTTAGAAACTCATTAAGAAAAGTTCTTGTATTATTTTAACCCCTTAACGCGCGGTGTCTTCGCCAGGAGGACGCAAAATTTAAGATCCAGCTGCAAAAATTCATCCCGGAAATATTTTAGCAAAAATTCACGTTTATAACATATCAGAAAAGGCCGGTTTTTTAAACCTTAAAATTTAAAATTTCTTTTAGTTTAGTTTAGTTCATGAATTCCGGTGGCAGTACAATTTAAATGTTTCAAATTGTCTTGCGCCGCAAAGGGTTATGCACATTTTAATGTATTTCGTGAGATAAAAATGTTTTTTTTTTTTTTTTTTTTTTTTTTTTTTAAATATAGTTTAAACATTTATTTCTTTTGTAGATTAGAGAATGGCACTTTAAAAAGTAATCTTTTAATCGCCTGATGTAACAAAAAAGACACATTTTAAGAAAACTAGTCTTTCTTCTGCATTAATGTTTAGTCTTTGTTTTGTTTTAAAGATCTTATCTTCTTTCTTGAAAATAAAAGAACTTATACATTAATTTCCTAGTAACATAAAAACAAGAAACTTCGAAAAACATATAGTGTAGCATGCATGAACCATGGTTTATCCTTTAAAATATTTTTTACCTTGTTCTAATTCCGAGATAGTAACTAAAAATTAATTCTCGATTTAAAAAAAAAAAAAAGTAATAAAATTAAATGTAAAAACTAAACGTAATAAATATAATAGATGTAAATAAAGCAATATATATATTTTATTGTTATGAAATTATTAATACTATCATTAAAGAAAAAAATTCGAATGTAAAAATCCGATGTAAAATTTAGTAACACAATTTTGAAGGAGGTGAGTATAATAAAAAAAAAAATACTGTGAGTGCAATATCAAATTGTTTTTTAATCATTGCCTTTTTATAATGTATCGAAAAATATTTACACTTCAATCACCTAAAATAAATATTTATTCAATATCACGTTCTTCCATTATTTTATTTATATATATATATACATAAACTCAAAGAAAAACAATATTATTCGGATATTATTTTAAGCACATTTTAATGTATATTTCGTGAAAAAAAAATGTTTTTTTTTTTTTTTTTTTTTTTTTAATTATGGCTTAAACATTTCTTTTCTTTTAAAGATTAGAGAATGGAATTTTAAAAAGTAATCTTTTAATCGTCTGAAGTAAAAAAAAAAAAAAATGAAAGAAAAGAAAAAAAAAAAAAAAACACATTTAACAAAAAACTGGTCTTTCTTTTGTACTGATGTTGAATGTTTGTTTTATTTTAAAAGCTGCTTTTAAAAACCTTATCTTCATTTCTGGACAAAAAAAAAAGTTAGCAATTTCCCAGTAATTTAGAAGAAAGCGACTTATAAGAGATAATGTAGCATGATTTATCCTGTGAAGGATTTCTTTATCCTGTTTTAAACCCTGAATAATAAGCAGAAATTAATTCTGAAAAAATAAATTCTTACAACTAATTACCTTGTAAATACTTGAAATACTTTCATCATTTCGATGAATTGCGATTTCTTGCAACTAATTAGAAAAAAATTTTATAACCTTACAAAAAAGCATATTTAATGAAACAAAAAACTGTGTCTTTGATAAGAAATATCAAAAGAGGATTTCCATGGTAGAAGAAAGAAATTGAATGTGAAAGTCTGCTGTAAATTGAAAATTTTCTAGAATAAAATAGAAATAATTTATCTTTAAATATAGAATTGAACTAGCACAATTTCTAAAAGTTTGAAATTCTATGTTACTTTTGTTTTATTTTTTGTACAGTACAGTACGGTATCAGAAATGCGGAATTTTAATTTATTCCGCACCCTTGTTAGTACGCACCTATTTCTTTCACATCACTTTTCATGAAGGGTATATATATTTTTTTATTATATTTAATCCTAATTACATATTTGATAAAAATTACTCTACAAATATGGTGTGAAAAAAAAGGGTAAATATTAACATCGCCGGAATAAATTAAAATATTGGTATGTCAGCGGTACCGTTTAATTTAATTCATAAATTAGCTTACAAATTGCACCTTGGCCTCATCGTAAATACTTTTTATTTATTTATTTATTTTTATTGTTTTTACATCCTATAGAGTAAATAAAATATAAACAGATAAAATAAATTTGGAATATATTTTACTGTTTGTATTATGTTTTATATACAATTTAATCGCGTTTTTAAGCTAGAATAATTTTTTACCACTTATTTATTCCCCATTTACAGCCATTTTGTGTTATCCGCTATTTGCATTATCCGCAGAACCCATGCCACTGAATTTCGCGGATAATCAAGAGTATACCGTATTATTTAAAAAAATCCCTAAATAGTTTTATATCCATAAAATTAATGTATACGTAAAATATTTTCTATCTCTAAAAGATAAAAAGTGACTATAAAAGTAACTACAATTTGTACTCTGATGAAAATCGATATAGATTTTACGACGATGACATAATACATACATATAAAATTTTAGCTTAATGTAGAGTTTAGACGTAAACGTGCTTCAGATAATTTGAATCCACAAGCCGTGATGGATATTGATTCGTCTTTATGTCCCTGAAAAAAAAAAAAAAAACTACAATCCTGCACATGTAAAAATTTCAAGTATCCAGAAAAAATGTCTACACAAAAGTTTTCTGAAAAGAAAAGGTCCCACGAAAAGAAAGTCCCTGTAAAAGGTGTCTCCGGAAAAGGTTACTTACCCCTATAATTTAAATACTTTTATGAAGAAAGAAATGAAATAAAAATAATTTTGCATATACATTTGTTTTTGTAGCATTTGTATGTGCTTTAATGTATTCTATTAGTTTTATTATTATAAATGTTAGTTTTACGTATAAATATAAAAGAAACCAACATTAAGGTTTCTAGTTCGATACCTGAGGTGGCCGAAATCCATCGTGTGAGCTATTGGAAATTGGTGCACGTTAAATCTGTCGTGGTCATAAATACTTCCAAGCTCCCATAAAAATTAAACTTCTTGGTACTGTTTAGGGGTTACTCGGCTCTGATCTGGATCAAAATTACGAACTGTTGATAGTTAGTGCTGCCATCTATCTTGTGTTTTTCGACCTATATCGGACTTCTATCCCTGTGGCACTTTTTAAAACAGAAACCGCTTTCCTCTTGTCTTTAATTTGAGCAGTGTCACTACCGGGCTCGGAGTTTTTGAGTGGTATAAGTGGTAACAACAATAACAACAACAATAGAAATCAGTATTATTTATTTGGAATTTTACAGCTTTGCGTTGTAGGTCTTTTTTTTTTTTTTTTTTTTTTTTTTTTTTGAATGAATGTCATTTATTATTTAAAATTGAAAAAAGAAATACACTAATAATAATAAGAAGAAGAAGAAATTGTTTAATTGTATAATAATGAATTGTAACCCTAAGTTTCCAATTAAATTTTTAATTATTGGTATTGAAATTCTCAAATATTTTTTAATGTTCTAAATTCAGTATTCTGATTTAAATTTACCAGTTATTGAAATACCAATACAAATTATTATTACCAGTTATTGAGACACTATTGTACTTAATTATATACATATATACTCAATACTTACACTCATGCATAGGTCTCACACAGTTTGTACAGTCCTTGAATTTTCTTAACTTTCTGCACCAATATTATTATTTAGCAAATTTGGATATTATAAAAGCCTTAAAACTGAAACAGAATATATTGCATAAAATTTTTGGTGGGAGAGTCCTTGAAAAAAGGCGTGGCCGTACGAACCATGTCTCCGTAAAATCAGTTCCTCTCAAAATAAATAAATAAATAAAAAGAAGAAGGAAGATGGTAGGCGGTTTGTTTAATATTTATTTACAACAAGTGAACATAATATTACCATTGACTGAATCAAAATAAAAATGTGAGTAAAACCCCTTACAGTTTGGCTTTTATTTTGAGATAACTGAAATTCTGTTCACTCTATCATTCATAACATTTTGAATTTACACGATATTTGGTTGAGGTTTTCATGTAATCAATACCTTAGGGTATTAAATTATGCAAATGAAATTTTTTAAAAGCTTGCGTATGCGTAGTTAAAAATTATTGAGTAAAAATGCTCATTTTTCGTAAGGTATTTAACATTTTTACACTCTGATTACAGTATGCTGTGCCTAATGCAGCATGCCAAGTTTCCTAAAAATGACTTTGCACTGGGTCTAATACCCTATGTGAAAAAAAAAAAAAAAAGTTGTAATTTTATTTGCAGTTTTTTTTTTTTTAAAAGAAACCGTTATATTTCCTTGAATATATGTGGTAGCTTTATAAAAATTTATACAGATAATTAGAAGAATCCACATAATCACATACTACAGCCAAAACGTATATCAGGCATTACTTTGTACAGGGTGATCCAGATCATTTTATTTTTGGTCAGTTTTTACTGGCTGCCTATTCTTCTTTAGGACAAAACTTTTGCTGAAATGTATGAGGTATAACATGTTCTTTATGCTCCCAAAGTTTCAAGATGATCCCTAAAAGAATTTTTCTAGATATATGATAAAATGTCTAAATTCGAAAGTGTCCAAATACGTATTGGTAGATAGTGTAGTATTGAAATGCAAGGTAAAAGAAAGTCGTGTCAGTGGCACACCAGATTATTTTCAATGTGAACTAATATGTCTTTTATTTATAATAGTAATCATCAGGCATAATATATCAAACAAATATTAAGAGCGAAGTCTTTTTTTTTTTTTTTGTGTGTGTGTGTGTGTAAGCGCTATTTGTGTAGATGAGCGCAAAATATATATTGTTAATTTTTTTTTTAATCTTGATCAAGTTATTTATTAAATTTAAAAGTAGTATAAAGGTTATATAATCTGTTCTTTACATAATTTAAGTTAGTTGTTTTTCTTCTACTTTTTTAAAAAAGTATTAAAATTAATCAATTTTAATGAACAAGAATAATTTGATAAAAATGTTGTTAGTAAGTGATAAAAGAAAGGTTTGCCTGAAATCCTTTGAGATTTAACAATCACTTTAAAGAAGAAAAGTGTTTGCCTTTCTTACTCTTTTAAAACTTCGAGTGTTTCGTTTAATTAAGTTAATGTCAAAGCGGAAAGTGAAAGGGTTTTAGAAATGTTAACGTCTTGTTTCATCACAAAAGTTTCTATGGAAGAAACTGACATTAAGTTCTTTAAAAAATTATATGAAAAAATAAATAAATAAATAAAAATAAATAACAAAATGGAGATTTAACATTCATTTTCTTTATCGGAAATCGCTGTGTTTAATTTAATATCAAGATTATTACCGAAATCTTGCGAAAGGGATTTTCTTACATAAATATTATAATTAATTTTAAAAAGTTAAAAAAAAAAAAAAAAAAAGAGGGAAAAAAAGAATATATATATCTAACAAATATATTTTGTTAAATTTCAGAAAAATAAATCAAATTATTTTTTACTTTCTTTTATCCATATAATATATAGCAGTGAAAGTATTGTTTTAGGATCAAACTTTTTAAATTAAGTTTTTGTTATATTTACATGTTTTGAGGAACCTTGAATCCGAAATCATATTTTTAGTAGTTGGTCTGTGTGTGTGTCTGTTATTAGCATATCTTAAGAAATAATATTAACAAAAGCCCAAACTTGTTATATAAATCTGTATCATATAGGAATACTACACTAAATTTTTCACAGAGATCAAGCAAATTGTTCGTGTACAGGGTCGTCCAAGAGCATTCAAATACGTTAAGTCTATGAACGAAATGCTTGATAGACATAATTTTTAAATCTATAAGTTTCACTAAAACAAACGAAACGGATACATATTCTTTTATATACATAGAAGCATGTTTCGGCAGAAACCGACGTGACACTTTTGTTTAAATAATAATTTGGAAAATGAACTAATTCTCATCATTTATAATTAAGAATAAAAGTACTAAGAAATGTTTTACATGCACACAAAATCCAAGGCAGATGTATAATTAGGATATTACACAGAAACTAAATTATTAATATGTATATATCATTTATCATTTGTAGTGATGAGTTATTTTTTGATCTTCGTTTTTTCTTCTTTTATTTACAATGGGTGTTTCGGGCCTGAGAACAAAGAAAATCTTAGCTTTTGCTTTCTTTGTGGTAGAAAAACATCCATTTTTTAGCATATTTGCATTCTACCAGGCCCTTGATAACGTTAGAATGCAAATAATGCTTTTTTTCTCATTCCAATTTGCTATAATTCATTTAGATTTTACTTTATCTCCTCTTTGGTTTGATTTGAGTGGTCTTCGTTTTTTATCATAATAATTGTTTGAATACTAAAATTAAATCACCTTTAAATTTCAAATGTTTGCACTGATAATATTATATTACTACTGAACGTTATGTTTCTCTCACTCTTTCTCTCTCTCTCTCTATATATATATATCTTTATATATATATTTCTTTTGTGCGTGTGTATGTCACTGAACTCCTCCTAAACGGCTGGACTGAGTTTAATGAAATTTTTTGTGTGTCTTCAGGTGGATTCGAGAATGGTTTAGATTTACAAATGAAAGTTGTAACTTAATTAGTTCTTTCTTAATTAATTTTTAACCAACTCTTTCAACAACTTTTCCACCTAGATGGCGCGAGTTGTCGTAAACACGATGTCAGAATTTATTTAATGTTGAAATGAATAATATTATAGTTTTAAAAAATTAAAGAACACGCTTTTATAGAAAGGTGAACTAAAAAGCACGAAATATCTATCTCAGTATTAAAATTCAGGGTAAGAGAAAATCGTGTGAGTGACACACCGTAATATTTACATACATTTAAATCTTTAATTAAAATAACTTAATTAACAAAAACCATTTTTAAAAAATCTCCCCTAACGGGGATCGAACGCTGTACGTTTAGATTCGTAGCGCGGCGTCTTACCTCGACGCCGCATCGTTCACATAGGTAATGTATTTTTTTTACAATATAAATTTTTTGTTTGCTCCCAGAGAAGTTACAAACAAACATACATACATACATACAGGTGAAGCTAATAAAAGCGTGTTAAAAATGAATTTTTAACCGTATCTTACGAAGTGTTTAAAATATTTTTTCAAAATTAATATTTTTAGAATCGTAACCGTATCTTACGAAGTGTTTAAAATATTTTTTTCAAAGTTAATATTTTAGAATCGTAAACACGATGTCAGAATTTATTTAATGTTGACATGAAAAATGAATTTTTAACCGTAAGTGTTTAAAATATTTTTCAACGTTAATATTGTTAAAATGTTAAAATTAGTTAAAATGGTATAAAAAATTCGTCAATATCCGACGGAGTTATTTTATTTTAAAATGAAAAATGAATTTTTAGGCCATTATTATTTGTGCAGATGGAAAATGTACTAAAAGTTTTCCGAAAAATTTCACGATCACAAATGTTGACGGATATCCAATATATCGTCGAAGAATTCCCGATAATGGCGGACAATCTTATCATCTATGGCGGTCATCTATGTCAACAACATAGATATTGACGTTGATAACCGATGGGTGGTCCCATATTCGCCTCTGCTGAGCAAAACATTCAATGCTCATATTAATGTTCAGTTCTGCAGTTCAGTGAAGAGCATCAAATACATTTGCAAGTATGTGAATAAAGGCAGTGATATGGCTGTATTTCGAGTTGAAAATACCAATGTGAATGCTCCTTTGGTGAATAACAACGATGAAA
Source organism: Salticus scenicus (assembly GCA_963930645.1). Classification (NCBI taxonomy): domain Eukaryota; kingdom Metazoa; phylum Arthropoda; class Arachnida; order Araneae; family Salticidae; genus Salticus; species Salticus scenicus. The sequence goes on from OZ005649.1 coordinate 31,406,804, forward strand.
TAACACTTTACCAAACTGGCCGGTACGTGAGCTCCAATGAAGCTGTTTGGCGTATCTTTGGTTTCCCAATTCATGAACGGGATCCAGCAGTTCTTCATTTAGCCGTCCATCTTGAAAATGGCCAGCGCGTATATTTCACGAGCGAGACAGCGATTGATCGTGCTATAAATCCACCAAAAACTACACTCACCGAATTTTTTGAATTGTGTAATCGTGCGGATGCTTTTGGTGCTTTTGCACGGACATTACTCTATTCAGAAGTACCACGCTATTTCACATGGGCTCCAACAAAAAAAATGGATGCCCCACAAGCAAGGCACGCCGATTGATGCATGTCCCGGTTTATTCAAATCAAACACCTTGGAACGAGTATTTACGGTCAATCCAAGGCAGACTGAGTGCTTTTATCTTCGACTGTTATTGGTTAATGTCATCGGCCCTTTGTCATTTCAAGATTTACGTAAAGTGAATGGACAACAGATGGATAAAGATGCATGCCTTGCACTCGGCTTGCTGGAAGACGACAACCAGTGGGAGTGTATGCTTGCTGAAGTAGGACTGAACTGTACAGCAAAACAAATTCGTCTACTATTCGCTATAGTGTTGACTACATGTTTCTCGGCCCGAGCAGAGACATTATGGGATAATCACAAAGATTCAATGACTAATGATATATTGCATCAACATCGTTCACGGTGCAACGATCTAACGATAGTATTCAGTGACGCTATGTACAATGAAACATTGATTGCTATTGAAGATCTTTGCATTATCATTGCCAACTTACCACTCAGTCATTTCGGTATGCATTCAACAAATCGAAATGCATCTGATTTAATAAGCACTGAATTGAATCGTGAACTACAATACAATACTGTAGAAATGGCAGCGATTGTTGCTCGCAATGTCCCACTAATGAATGAAGAACAAAGAACCATTTACGACCGCATCATGCTCGCAGTTTTGGCAGGACAAGGTGGATTCTTTTTTTTTGGGGTGCACCAGGTGGAACTGGCAAAACATTTCTTATTTCGCTAATTCTCGCCGAAATACGATCAAATAATGGCATCGCATTGGCTGTTGCATCATCTGGCATTGTGGCAACTTTATTGGATGGATGCAGAACAGTTCATTCATTATTTAAACTGCCACTAAATATTCAAAATAACCCAGACGCAGTGTGCAACATAAAAAAACAATCGTCCATGGCCACAGTGCTGAAATAGTGTAAAATTCTTATCTGGGATGAATGCACTATGGAACACAAACATTCGATTGAGGCGTCGAACAGGACATTGAAAGATATAAAAAACAACGACAAACTATTTGGCGGCACTCTGTTACTCTTTTCAGGTGATTTCAGACAAGCATTTCCCGTTATTCCGTGTTCAACATACGCTGATGAGATCAACGCGTGCTTAAAATCATCGTCATTGTGGCTTAATGTTGAAAAAGTACAACTGAAAGTAAATTTGTGCGTTCAAAAGCTTCAAGATCCATCCGCTGAAACATTCTCAAAACAATTGTTAGATATCGGCGATGGAAAAGTTACTACAGATGAAACTGGATGCATAAAATTACCGACCGATTTTTGCACAATCATTGATTCTCAAGATGCTCTTATTGACCAGATATTTCCCGATATACACAGACGATACACAAATCATGAGTGGCTGGCAGAAAGAGCAATTTTAGCAGCAAAAAATGTGGACGTCAACGAATTGAATCTCAAGATACAACATTTGTTACCAGGAGACTTGGTGTCATACAAATCTAATGATACAGTTTGCGATGCCACCGAAGCTGTAAATTATCCAACAAAGTTTTTAAACTCATTGGATTTACCAGGCATGCCACCGCATATTTTACAACTGAAGGTTGGATCTCCGGTTATTTTGCTTCGTAATTTGAACCCACCACGGTTGTGCAACGGCACGCGATTAGTCATAAAAAAATTAATGAAAAATGTTATCGAAGCCATCATTTTAAATGACAAATTCCGAGGTGAAAATATATTACTACTGCGAATTCCTATTATACCCACAGATGTGCCAATTCAATTTAAACGCCCTCAATTTCCAATTAGATTGGCATTTGCAATGACTATCAATAAGTCTCAGGGCCAAACGATGTCTGTCTGTGGCTTAGATTTGAGCACATCATGTTTTTCACACGGACAATTATACGTGGCTCTCGAGTGGGCAAACCATCCAGTTTGTTTGTATTGGCGAAAGATGGGATAACAAAAAATATTGTACACTCTGTTGCATTAAGGGAATGATATTGTTTTTTAGTAATATTGTTATAAGTAGCGATATGTATATAATTTTAAAGAATCAATTTTAATAAATTAAAAAAATAAATGATTGATGTTTTGTTATTTTTATATTCTTTCACCGTTCACAGCGCTCCATACATCTTCCACTTATATACCACATCCTAACGCACTTACAATAAGTTAGTTATTTTTTTCTAGCAAAATATTCTCTAGAAATAATTTATATGACAAAACAACGTTTGTCGGGTCAGCTAGTATATATATATATATATGTGTGTGTGTGTGTGTGTGTGTGTGTATTTTACAGATAAAAAATATTTTTTTAAATCTTTACCACAAAGTGCATGTGACTATTTCAGTCATACTAATTTTTACATGACTGTAGAGAATAAGATAACGCAATGATGAGATGAAACGTTATCTAATACTTTAAATTGACGCTTCTTCATGTAATAAAATCTTATTTAGTGCATTTATTCAAAATAAACAATTTGAAACTTGAGTTTATAGAAAATCTATTGTTTAATCCGATTTTTTAAAGGCAGTGTTATTTAATCTTTGTTATAATGATTAGATTTTATGCATGAAGATTTTCATTTTAAATAATTATTTAATCAAAAACTTTGAAACCTTATTCCGAAAAATAATTTAAGCTTTTGATACATATATATAACTCTATTTCTACCATTTAAAAGAACTGATTGGGGTTATCTAGCATAAATATTTGAAAGAACTTTTTCATAAATTACACAGGTCTGATATGAACTTTTTTCCTCAAGGTGATGTGTTTTTCTAATGTATTTTTAGATGCTGATTAAGAAGAAAGTATTCAAAATTGACCATCCCGTGCAATTTTAGCCAAAAATGAGATTTTGTAAGAGAAATGAGCTTAAAACTTTTCTTTCTCAATTCCCATCTCGGTTATTTCGTGGAAAATCCAGGCGATGTGAGTGAGGAACAGAATGATTTCATAAAGAGATCAAAGGAGTGGAAAAGAGGTATTAAGATAGATAGAATGCTAATATGTTAGCAGATTATCGTTGGATGCTTCATAGAGTGTGCCTTCAGGCCGTGCACAAGAGAAAATGTATCAAAAGAGCTTCGCTATATGAAAACAGAGCAACCAAAAGATGATGTGTAAATAAAAATCATTTTATTACATAATGAGTTTCGATTCTTCAATACTTCGTATGAGATCTCCGTATTTTCATTCTTACGTTATGAGAAATCCTTACGTTATCGGAAAAAAATAATAATAATAACTTCTGAATTCGTTATATCAAAAAAATCTGATGTGGGCACCACATGACTTCCTTATACACTTTTAGAAATATACATAATGTTAAAAAACATTGACATTGGACCCGAAACAGTTGGCTAAAAATATTTAAAAAAAATGAATTATCACCGTGTTCTGAGCTTTTCTGAAAGTTAGCAAAAAACTGATTGCAAGATTTGTACTGGTAACGCTGACGAAGGCAGCAGGGACCCGAAAAAATTGGCTAAAAGTATTAAAAAAAGGAATTTTACCATGTTCTGAACTATTCTGAAAGTTTCAAATGTCTACCTAGTCGGGAAGTTAGTTAAATAATTTTTTTGTTGGACCACATAAACGCTGCCGAAGGCAGCAGGGACCTGAAACAGTTGGCTAAAAGTATTAAAAAGATGCATATTCACCGTGTTCTGAACTATTCTGAATGTTTCAAATGTCTAGCTAGTCGGGAAGTTAGTTAAATAAATTTTCTGTTGAACCATGTAAACGCTGCCGAAGGCAGCAGTGACCCGAAACAATTGGCCAAAAATATTTTAAAAATGCATTGTCACCGTATTTTGAGCTTTCCCGGAAGTTTTAAATGTCTAGCTAGTCGGGAAGTTAGTTACAAATCGATTCCAAGATTTGAACTGGTAACGCTGCCGAAGGCAGCAGGGACCCTATACAGTTGGCTAAAAGTATTTAAAAAATGCATTTTCACCGTGTTCTGATCTAATCTGAAAGTTTGAAATGTCTAGCTAGTCGGGAAGATAGTTAAATAAATTTTCTGTTGAATCGCATAAACGCTGCTGAAGGCAGCAGGTATCGGAAACAGTTGGCTAAAAATATTTAAAAAATGCATTGTCAACGTGTTCTGAGCTTTTCTGAAAGTTTCAAATGTCTAGCTAATCGGAAAGTCAGTTAAATTTCAAGATTTGTCTAAACCGTTTTTGAGTTATTACCGTTTTTTGATACATTATGGCCAAATTTTTGTCATTATGAACCTAATTTTCCTAAATATCTCCAAAACGGAAAATCATAGAAAGTCCAAAAAGGGAGGTGCACAACTAGATTTTATAACAAACCTATGTACCAATTCGCAACTTTCTACGTCCAACCGTTTTTGAGTTATGCGACATACCCACACACAGACACACACACACACACATACACACATACAGACGTCACGAAAAATCGTGTAAAATCCCTTATATCTCTAAAACGAGAGCTCGTGTTAAGATGACACTTGCAGGTGTGCAACTAGACATCATGAAAGTCACACGTATAAATTAGCAACATTCAGCGATCATTCGTTTTTGAGCAATGTGAAATACAAAATCCATTTCGCAAATCGGGATTACTATACTTCCTTATACTTTGTATAAGGAAGTAAAACATTGTATAACACTCAAAGAAGTGCAAAAAATAAATAAATAAAGTAAAATAAAATAAAATTACGATATCGCAGACCTATGTTAATTATGGTTATTACGCATATATTTTTCTAATATAGTTTTCTAAATTTACAGCTCAAAAATCGAAGTGTTAGCATTATTTAATTATTTTGAAAATTGTTTATTTTATTTACAAAGACATAAGTTTTTTTTTTTTTTTTTACTTAAAATACTAATTACAACTGTAACATTTTTTAATTATCTTTTAGATTAAAGATAGATTAAAAATGTTAATGGATTTTAAAATTTTAACTATGCAACAGTTAAAATTTTTTCAGTGAAATAATAAAAGTCAACATGTTATAATTTATTTTTCCTTATCAGCAAACTAAAAATAACTTTAATAACCATTTCATTGAAAATGAATTAGTAAAAATTATAATTGTGTTATCTTTTGACTACTACATTTATCTACAAAACAAATTTAGATAAAAATTACATCATACTATAATATTATAGATAAGAAGAACTGAATTTTCGAGTGCTATAATTTAGATATATTTCAAACGAAAGTTTTATATTTTAACGTTTCTAGGGCAAATTTTATTGTTTTTCATGCGAGAATTTTTTATTGCCCTTTTAATGCAGACATAAAGATTTTTACGTCTTTTTAAAATATACTGATAACTGTCGAAAAGTTATCATCGGTAAGATTGTGAAAGAAGTATATTGGAAGTTTAACTAACTTTATGCTATAAAAAAATCTTAATATTCTACGGAATAAAAAGTGCTAACTGAAAGACTAAAAATTTGCTGATAACAGATGAATAATAATAAAAAGTATTAAAAAAAATAAAATGAGAATAATATTTTAACCTGGAAAATAATATAAAAATAAAGGATCGGAAGATAAAGTGCTGGGGCTGTGGAGGGGATGGTCATGTGAAGAGGAACTGCCCCGTACGACCAACTATAAGAAATCACCCGGCTTCACCATCACTGCAGGGAAACTAAGAGGAGGCCATCTCGCGGGGCGGAGGTTGCCTAAAATTAAAGAGCCCCAATTTACAGTATTTCATGTTTCATCGATGAGTGGCGGCGATAATGGACTTCACGTCTATGGCCAAGTCAACAACGCCACCTGCCGGATGATTCTGGACACGGGAGCCAACGTGACCATCATTAGAACGGATTTGGCTCAAGAACTAAAAGAGAAGATCATCTGGACTCCGCCCTGCGTTAAACTCCAGACTGTGACCGGAGACAAAATCAAAATATATGGAAAAATGAACTTGGCCATCACTTTTGGAAATGCCAGTTACCATCATATGGCATATGTGGCCATATAAGAGATCCTTTAATCATTGGAATTGATTTCCTGAGAAAATTTAACTTTCAATTGGACTTCAAGAATAATGAACTGCATTCGAGTTCGGAAGACATCGCTGTGTTCAACACTGAAAATCAAGTTATTCAGACAATTTGCCAGATAACAGCCAAGTCTGAAATTTCCATCCCTCCACACAGAGAGACAGTAGTTTCAGGAACACCACCTACAAAGCAATACTTCCGCTATGGACTGATTGAATACCCGAATACAGACAATAGCCCAAGAGGAGTTCTGGTAGCTTCATCTCTAGTTGATCTCTCAAAGAGTACTATTCCTGTGAGAGTCGCAAACATCAGCGATAAGGTCCGAACAGTGAAGAAGGATGAGGTGTTAGCAGCCTGCACTCCTGTAACATGCATAAACCGCCCCATGCAATCAACCGAATCCAAGTCTTCTGAGCAATTAACAACGGAACTACTCAAGAATGTAGAGTTAGGAAAGGAACAGAGATGTGCTGCGGAGAAGCTACTCCAAGAATTTAAAGACCTTTTTTCTCGAACACCTGAAGACGTCGGGCGAACGAACATCACCCAGCACAGAATTGATACAGGAAATCATCCTCCAATCAAACAACATCCAAGAAGACTTCCTTTTGCTAAACAGGAAGAGGTCACTGAACTTCTAAATGAAATGCAGCACAATGACGTCATCCAGCCATCAACGAGTCCTTGGGCCTCTCCCATAGTACTGGTGCGAAAAAAGAATGGTTCAACAAGATTTTGCGTGGATTATCGTCGTTTGAATGACATCACGAAGAAAGACAGTTACCCTCTTCCCAGAATTGACGACACATTAGACACACTTGCTGGCAATAAATGGTTCTCGACGTTGGATCTGAAGAGCGGTTACTGGCAAGTAGAATTACATCCTGATGATCGTGAGAAGACTGCATTCACCACGGGACAAGGACTGTGGCAATTTAAAGTTATGCCGTTCGGATTATGTAATGCTCCTGCCACCTTTGAACGCCTGATGGAGACAGTGCTAAAAGGACTTTCCTATGAAGCCTGTCTGGTGTATTTGGATGATATTATCATTGTGGGGCGCACCTTTAAGACCATCTATGAAACATCCGAAAGGTGCTGGAGAAACTCAGAATGGCTAACCTCAAATTGAATCCAGGCAAGTGTAACTTATTCCGTCGTGAAGTGAGCTACCTCGGCCATATCATCTCTGCCGAAGGTGTGAGAACTGATCCTGAGAAGATCTCTGCAGTCGAGAACTGGAGTCGCCCTGAAAATATACACCAACTACGAAGTTTCCTGGGGTTATGCACTTACTACAGGAAGTTTGTCAAGGGTTTCTCAAATATTGCCAGACCACTGCACAAGCTGACGGAAGCCAAACAGAAGTTCCTGTGGACAGATGAATGTGAAAAAGCGTTCAAGCGACTTAAAGAGGCCTTAACATCATCGCCTATCTTGACATATCCACAGCCCGACAGACAGTTCATACTTGATACAGATGCCAGCCATGAGAGTGTCGGTGCTGTTCTGTCGCAGGAAATTGATGGTCAAGAACATAACATTGCCTATTGGAGTAAATGCCTGTCTAAACCGGAGCGAAATTACTGTACCACCAGGAAAGAGCTACTCGCCATCGTAAAAGCCATAGAACATTTCCATCATTACCTCTATAGCAAAAGATTCCTGCTCCGGACTGACCATGCATCTTTAACGTGGTTGCTCCAGTTCAAGAACCCGGAAGGACAGATTGCCAGGTGGATACAACGCCTGCAGGAATATGACTTCGAGATACGTCATCGTAAAGGGACTCTACATGGTAATGCAGATGCCTTGTCACGGAAGCCCTGCTCGGAAAGCTGCAAGTACTGCTCTAGAGCCGAACAGAAATACCTGCCGATAAATCCGGTTGCCTGCCAAGTTACTGTCTCAACACCATCAGATCAAGATCCCGATCCATGGAGTGACGATGAACTTAGAAAAGCCCAGTTGGAAGATCCTGACATAAAGCCAATATTACAGCTGAAGGAGACGACCAGCAACAGACCTATCTGGCAGGACATTTCCAGATTTAGTCCCATTACGAAAAGTTAGTGGGCACTTTGGGACTCTCTTCATATCAGAAACGGCGTATTATACAGAAAGTGGGAATCTGATGATGGGAAAAGCTTCAGATTGCAGATTTTATTACCAAGATCAAAAATTCCAGCTGTTTTAGAACAACTGCATAGTAGCTCTACCGGAGGCCATTTTGGGGTAATGAAGACTCTGCAGAAAGTTCGGGAACGCTTCTACTGGTGCAAGGCAAAGGAGGATGTGGAGAAATGGTGTAAATCCTGTGATGCTTGTGCGGCACGTAAAGGCCCGCAGAAACGAAGTCGAGGAAGACTGCAACGGTATAACGTGGGAGCACCATTTGAACGGATTGCAATCAACATCTTGGGTCCTTTGCCACGGACCTCCAGTGAAAATAAATACATCCTCGTCGTGATGGACTATTTCACCAAGTGGCCTGAGGCATATCCCATTCCCAATCAAGAGGCATGCACAGTCGCAGAGGTCCTAGTGCAGCAATGGGTGTCAAGGTATGGCACGCCCTTACAACTTCATACCGACCAAGGTAGGAACTTTACCTCTGATGTTTTCAAAGGACTGTGTCAACTACTCGGCATAGACAAAACCCGGACAACACCCTTACATCCCCAGTCGGACGGCATGGTCGAGAGGTTCAATCGTACCATCCTGAATAACCTCTCTCTTCTAGTATGAAGGAACCAGCAAAATTGGGACTTGAAGTTGCCATTGTTCCTGCTGGCTTATCGAAGTGCTGTCCATGAAACCACCGGCTACACTCCAGCCCAGATGCTGTTTGGACGTGAACTTCGTCTCCCTTGTGATCTCCTGTTTGGTTGTCCACCCGATGCGCCTTCATCGCCCGAGGAGTACATCCAAGATCTCCAGGCACGATTTGAGGACGTACACAACTTTGCTCGGGGGCGAATTCACATTGCAACGGAGAAAATGAAGACAAGGTATACGATCTAAAGGCTACGCAACATGAGTTCCAGGAAGGAGAGAAGGTCTGGTTGTGGAATCCTGTTCGACGCAAAGGACTCTCTCCCAAGTTACAGTGCAACTGGGACGGACCGTACACAGTCTTAAAAAGGCTGAATGATGTAGTGGTGCGGATCACTAAAACACCTTCATCAAAACCGAAGGTGGTGCACTATAACAGGCTAGCCAAGTACCACAATTAACGGTAATATTAAAGTTTAAAATGTAAATACTGGTAAAATTTGCGCATGCGCACTGTAAATATTTGTATATAAATATTTGTACATATTTGTGAATTTTGTAAATATTTCTCACTTGATTTGTATTTCTATTTTATCGTTATATGCAACTTGGTTTTTGTATTTTAGATTGTGTAAATTTGTTTAGTTTCGCCTCTTGACCAAGGGTTGTGCAGTCCTTGGGAGGGGGGCAGTGTTAC
>OZ005649.1:31416773-31446773 GCA_963930645.1 Salticus scenicus
AAAATTGTAAATAATTGTGTTTATTTCTGTATAAATTCTTTCAAAGAGGCTTAGTAAGTTGATAAAGTGCTAATTTTGTGTATTTCTAGTCGTTTTAGCGTTGAAATAGCCTTATTTTCCCTTGAAAACGCATTAAAAAGCCCCAGTAATGCAGGTAATGGATTTGGCGCCAAATTTGGCGACTTTTTCCACCTTGGCGATTTTTTTGGCGACCTTGGCGTGAAAATCCTTATATGGGATATACCAAATATGGAAGCTGTAAGTTGATTGGTTGACCACTTTCTAGAGTTTTCTCGAAAAATCTGTGTTCCATGGAACAGTATATAAGGAAGCGCTTTCTCGCCAAGGCAGTCAGTTCAGTTCAGTCTAAGATCAGCTTCTATCAATGTTGCATTGCTTGAGCCTCTTTGAAAGAGACTTGCTTCAAGTGTTATTGCTATACAGTTTGTACTGTGGATTTGCTATTGACAGCTGCTGTTTAAGCTGTGATTACTGCTTGAATTGAAGCTGATACTTGGTTTATTGACCTGTATTTTTCTGGAACTTTCTGTGAATAAATTACTGCATTTTTGTACGTTTGGCCTTTCATTATCGGACAACTCACGAACCCCCAAGTACGCAACAATATTTTAACCAAACTTCTGAGACAAGAAGATAATTAGATCCCACTTTGAGCAAAATATTTCAGAAAATGTCTATTATATATAATTATATTTATACAATATAATTAATAAGTATATATATAATGATCTTGAATTTCATGCTAAAACATTTGGTTAGAGTTAACCGTTTAAATCGAATAATACGATACAAAGACGAATTTTGCATAGCTGCCAATATTTTTATTTTTTCCGGAGTACTTTTAGTCCCGCCTTTATTTCGTACCACTTATTTTTTTTAAGTAATTTTTCCTTATTTGATCGAAGTTATATATTTGAGAAATTTTTTCTATACATGAAATGGTGCGATATAAAGTACTCCGGAATAAATTAAAATATTGGCAGCTATGGTTTTGGATGGATTCTTAACCATATGACCACTGCTGATGAATATATCTGGCCACTAAGCTGTTCCCTTTTCTAACTTTTTTTTTCTTTTTTTTTTTTTTTTTTAATTCGACTGAGCATTGGCCGGGGGTTGCCGATTTGATGACCATTTGTTAAGGGGCACCCAACAGGTATGTTTTCTATAACACATACTTATAATTCAAAATTATATAATTGTTAAAATTTAGCTTCTTTTTAAAATTTGAATGTCATAAATAACAATCATAAGGATCGTGTGCACAGTTACATTTTTAATCTCAAGTTAAGCATAATTATAGTACACTGAAACAACTGGGCAGTAAAACCATTACAATCTTGATGTTTTTCAAAGACGATCAGAGGGTTAAGAAATATTGTAGCTTACACATTGCAAAAGAAACGTCGTAGGCGGAGTTACAGATTTCCAAGTGTCGCAGATTCTACTCTCCGAACTGGAAGTGTTAAGGTTGTTTAAGATATAAGCTGTAAAAAAAGACTTAAATATATCTGTACTGATAAGTATAAAGGATTTAAGTCCATATTCTTGATTTTTCAGGAGACGAAAAATAAAATTAAACTAACTAAAAACTAATCAGAAGAATCGATTAGGAAAAAGGGATTAGGTTGATTTATACCCTTTATACCATTCAGTGATTGTCAATCTTCATTTAATAAAGGGAAAAAATTGAATTAAATATTTTATACTAAAGATTAATGCTAAATTTCTGACTTGAATCTTTTTTTACCAATGGATTTTTTCAAAGACTAAATTACATGGATTTAAATTCTTTATACCAATCGATAGAGAATTTTTTTCTGAGTCTGACTACGTACTTAACTCAAAATCGACATTTTTGGACTTAAATCCTTTATACTTATCAGTACAGATATATATATATATATATACATATATATATATATATATATATATATATATATATATATACATATACATATATTTAAATATTTAGAATAACAAAAGTGAGACCTAAATAGAATTTGATTATATAGATTTGACTTCATCAGTTTTATTTCTTCCACACCAGTGAGAATTAGTAGAGTACGCAAAGTAGTGACTGTAATCAATATTGTGTCTTTCTTACAATTTTAACTTTTTTCGTATCAGCTCAGTGAAAAAACACTTTCATCTTCATGTATAATTTACGACATAGTGTTTTTCATAATATATTGCAATAAGAAAATTTTGGCCAAAAATACAAAATTCTGAATTTTTCAGCCTCTCGAAACAAACAATTACAGTAATAATATAAATAATATTGACTGAAACATAAAATACATATATTTTAAAATAATTCAATGCATATACTTCACACGTGTGATCCATTTGATATTTTTTCTTAGTTTCAGCACCAAAAAATCCCCTTATGGACCCTCATTCTTTGTGATAAACGAGAGCAAATTTATAACTGTGAATAAAAGGGAAAAAAACATATTAGATAATGAATAATACTATAGATAAATTTATCCATGGACTGACATGGGCTTTGACTGTCTACGTTGATAGGTAAGGTATGCTCTTAATCCCCGAATTTGAATGGGAGCACAATATGTTTCAGAATTCAAAAATTGAACTATGGAAGCCAATCACTGAAAATGTCATTTTATCAACAAAAAAGTTATTGATGATCTAAATATGAACGAACAAAAAATTTTTTCCAAATATGCAAATACATCTTAATATTTTTTTCAACACATTCTATAGCTAATAGGACAGCCAAAAAATCGTTCTCTATATTGCGAAGAGAGAGAAACTACTTCCCACATAAAATGGAAGATACGATTTTTAAATATTCACAGAGAAATGCTTATAGATGAAAAAGAAGTTATTGGCATTGTGATAAATAAATGACAAAGACGACTGCACTACATTTTATAAAAAGCATTCTATTCTATTATTTATAATATGGTGAATCATGTATTTTATGACAATATTATTTAATGACTGTACACTCTTTATCATGTCCCATTTTTTTTGTGTTTTTTAGTAAATGGAAAATTGAAAATTGTACCTATCTTGGCTTTTTATATGATTTGTCGCCTAGGGGCCCTTGAAAATTTATCTACTTTTTAATTTTGATAATATAGTAATTAATGAGATGATTTGTGTCGCAAGGCAGCACTTATTGAATAAGCAACAAGAATAAATTAGTATTACAACAAGAATAAATGAGAAGAAGTATTATATATAGTATTTATTAGTATTTATATAGTATTTATTATTATTATAGTATTTATATAGTATTTATATAGTATTTATTATTATTTATTTATATAGTATTTATTAATATTACAACAAAAATAAATGAGTATTATAACGCAGCCTGAATTCAACAAGATCTGCATGAATCTAATATATACATTCGGAAGGACACGCTGGATAAAATTTTAAAATAATAACAATCTGACTACAAACTTGAGTTATTAGCAGAATGGGGTTGGCTCTGAAAGAATCTGGCGTTGTAGCACAAAAATTCTTCATACAAATAAATGCTATTTTTTTCACTGAGTCTTTACGCCTATATTATGTAAAGCTAGGAGAGATTGGGATTCAGCGGGAAGAATCGGATCCAGCGGGAAGAAATAGTGTGGGTGCGTTGGGACTCCAGGTAATTGCACAACATCAATAGTGGAGTGCCGACTTGAATGTGCATGATCATTGCTTCAAGTGTCAAAGAAAAAACGTCGTTATTTTGCCTCGTTTTCAAAAATGCTTCCCTCAATATTCATAACTTTTCCTAGGAATTTCTTAGAATGGCAGTATTGCAAAATATTTTTTACCTTAAACGATTTCTCATGGACTAGTTTATATATGTTACTTGTGGCAGACGGTTGCACAAAAGCTGATCCATTTGCAGCATTAAGTGCATCGATTATAGGCAACGACAGTTTAGGTCAGCAAACTTAAAACCATTCAGTCTGAAAAGGAACTGTACTAATTTTAAATTAAACGTGTTGTCTAGTTACTAAATGTTATTTTTTTTTATTATCTGGTCTTTCTTTTCTGATACTTTAAAAAATTCTCTTTAAATAAAATATTTAATTCTTTTTAAATTTCTTCTCTTTTTATTTCTCTCTCTCTCTCTCTCTCTTTTTTTTTTTTTTTTTAATTATATTATTATTATTATTAAATTGAAATGGCCACTCCCAATACAAAACTTTTTGTTTACAAAATTCTTAGAGCAGTACTATTTAAGTGCAAATATTATAGTTTACAATTTGTTTGTAGCTATAACAGGGATGGAACACGGGCGCAGAATTCATACCACTATCGATGTACGAAAATTTTCTACTTCTTAAGTCAACGATATTATAAGTAGAGAAATTTCTTAAACGGATTCCGGTATGAATTCTGCGCCCGTGTTCCATCCCTGCTATAATTAAGAGCAATCTCTCCTACCCATGTGTGTAATATCTCCTACCCCATAACGAGAGACTGCGCAAAATAAGGCTCTTCGTTTTACTACAGATATTGCTTTAATCTATAGCATAACAACAGGGAAATGCATAGAATACGAACGAATTAAAATTTTTATTAATAGTTAAACAAAAAGTTAATATTTGTATTTTTTTATATCATTATTTTGAACAGTTCGCAAAGTCTCTTAGCTTTGCCTTATATTATGTAGGATGTGCAGTTTTGTCTAAGATGTAATCCTCTAAGTTGTGTGTAATGTACTTTTTAAACATATTTCTGTTATATATTTCATTTTCAAATTTATGCTGTTTTCTAGAAAATTTTCGAATTATAAATCGTCGGCTAATGTCTCATATGGATAATTGGGATTTTACTTTATAAGCATTTATCATAAAAAGAGATTATTGTAATGATGAAAATATTAGACTATGAGAGTTTGATGTAATTTTAGGTTTGTGTATTCTTTGATCTTTCACATTATTATTCATTTAAACTGCATTTCTTAAATAAATTTCAATGAGTTTTAAATGATTTTTTTTTTTTTTTTTTTTTTTTTACAATATTAGCTGATTTTTTTAACTTATCTGTTAAATATTTCTTCCTTTTTAAAAAATCTGAACGTTTTATTTTTTAATGTGGATAAAAACCTTTCCCCGTTTCAGTACATTAAAAAAAATCTTAAAAGCTCAAAGTGTCTCCAACAGAATTTTCATCAGTAAATCAATATTTAGTTTTCAGGCTTATTTTTAAAACTAAAGTAGATTTATAATGCCTTTTCATCGTCTATTTGTAATACGGTATTGATTATTTAAAAACAAATTGAGTTTAAAAAAAATAACTCCATTCCATCAATTACTTTTAAGTCATGTTTTTAAACTTTTGAACATTATTCTGCCAGCAAGAAATTTGTTCATATTTATTATTTGATGTTATCTTTTTCTGTTTTTAGATCATATAAATCATCCTCAGAAAACTAATTAGCAAACTTCGTATCTAAGATAATATTGAAGAATTCCTTTTTTAATTGTAAAATGTATGGTACGTAGACTAATAAAATGCCATTAATTGTAAAATATGTAGAATTAAAATTACCCTTATATTCTCATTAAATGAGAGAAAAGAAACCAATTTTGTGTACATTAGTGTTTAAATAAAACAATCGTATAAATTTATAAAAAGAGACCGTTCGGAATTGATTTTTGAGAGGCTCTGTGTCTCATCCTATCACACTATGCACGCAGAACAAATATACTGCATGTTTGCCATTTTTTATACATTTTAGCTAGTGGAAAATTTAAAAGAATTCTTTTTAGTATATTTATATTACAGTTTCTATTGCATAAATAAAATAAAAATTTCTATTAAAATTTACTGGTAGCCAGGTGCAATAGAAGTTAGTAATTATGATTCCGTCTTTTAGATGCTTTTTTAGGGCGACTTCCAACTGAACTCACTTATTTTTTCCCCACTTTAAAAATGTACCAACTGCAGTCGGACATGCAAACGCCTCCTGCTACCTGAAACCCCTCATATGAATTTAGATGAAAGTAACACAGAAAGTAATGAAATAGAAAATGAAAGATGTAATGAAAAACCAAAAAAAAAAAAAAAACATCACTGGACACCCCTACTTCGCTGTGCATAAATCTGAGAACGCCCGTAACTCAGTTCTGCGGCAATCACTACCACGCAGTTAAAAAAAAAAAATCACTGGACACACCCATCTCGCTGTGCATGAATATGAATCTGAGAACGCCCGTAACTCGGTTCCGCAGCAATCACTGCCACGCACGTAAAAATAAAAAATATAAATATAAATAAATCACTGGACACCTCTACCTCGCTGCGCATGAATCTGAGAACGCCCGTAACTCGGTTCTGCGGCAATCACTACCACGCACGTAAAAACCAAAAAGCATCACTGGACGCCCCTACCTCACTGTGCAAGAATCTGAGAACGCACGTAACTCGGTTAAATTACAGATAAAGTTATAAACTTCCAGCTAGGACAGGTAGTATAATTCCACCAACGAACTTTTGGGTTCTTCCTACTCAGAGCGAGGGGGTGGTATGATAGAAACTCGCAAGAGAGTAAGTGAAAAGGGGGTTAAGAGAAGCCTAGCGAGTGCAGATGGTATATTTCGAGTACAGTTGGATAATACCCCTTTTCTAATGTTGTAGCTTTTTCTATGCCAAACAATGTAAAGTTTCGAAAAAAAAAAAGTTTTAGGTATTGAATATTATTTAATAATTGCAAATCAGAAAACTTAACTGCCATTCCTATTTTATAATAATAATTAAATTGTAGTTTATATAATATGATGAAAATTTTACCTTTAAATATTTTCGTCACATTTTATAGTTACAAATATTCAGAAAATCTTTAATTTATTTTGTGCTGTGAAAATAAGAATTTTTTTATCTTTTAAACTTTTATTTAGTTGAATCTATTTTAGCTTTTACATATTAAATGACAATTTTTTTTAAATACTTATTTTAACACAAGCCATTCAAAACTTTTAAACTATTTAAATTAACTATTATAAAACTTACTATGAGCTTGAATAGAAATCTTGGTGAATAGAAAATAAAAGTATGTGTTTTCATCTGAATTTGTATCAATCAAATTGAAGAACTTTAATTTAAACCCTCATCAGCGGTTCTGGTAAACTGAAATAAGTCCTTTATAGAAAAGTTTAATTCATTTCCATTAAATCAACTTTTATTGGAAAAATTGCCATTATTATTATTATTATTATTATTTTCGTGCTACAAATATTCATAAATATAAAAATATAAGGACTAAAAACGTATGAAAATAAATATATATAATATATATTTAGGTAGATATAAACTACATGATTTAAATAGGTCAATTTTTAAATACATTAATATTAATTTATAATTGAAGTTTTATTTAGAAAAACAAACTTTTTTCTTTCCAAGAAATTAGAAATTTATATTGCTTTAAGGAAGGGGGGGGGGTACTTAAGGAGATATGATTTTGTTTTAAAGATTTTACGAACGATTTTAAGAATTTTTAGGATTTAATGGGATACAATTTTGTCTTCAGAAAATTTAAGCAAAATCCTTCCCTTACTCGTCCTTAAATTTCACCACATATCGCAGAGAAAGTACTGTTTTGGAATTTAATCTTTGTAACTTAGATTTTGCTATAATTGTATGTATTCAAATTGCCTGCATTTTCCCATTTTTTTATCGATTAGTCTGTGTGCCTGTTTATGTATGTGTGTGTCTACGTTACTCACATAAATTCAAAAGCAGATAATAGCAAGAAAACTAATCTCTGTAATTTAAACCTCTGTAGTACAGTAATATTATTTTTAATAACTTTTAATTTTTTTATGAGATTATGTAAATGGCGAGTGTATGAAAACGCGCTATGTAATCCAAATACCTTTTATCTTATGCGCAGAATTTCTCGTTACTACCATAGATATAGTAATAAGACATAGATTGGTCACTGGGGGGAAAAATGATTTCTTTTTACTCGGAGAAAAGTCCACAATATGGCTGTCTTTCTCCGAGTGAATACACACGGATAATTTAGAAAATAAAATTTATGAATAATTTATGTACTAAAGGTGAATAAAAAACTGCAGATACAATTTCAAATTCGTTTTCCTTTTTCTTTCTTTCTTCTATATGAGTTAATATTTAAAGTTAAACTCTTTTTATATACTAAAACTAACGTTCTTTACCTACGCCGCTGCTAACCATATTTAAAAGAATTTTGAAAATTATATATTACTTACTAATATAAAATCTTAAAAAATGTCAAACTTTAAAAAACGTATCCCATTAAAAATCAAACCAGTTTTTATTTCATAATAATAACAAAGCAACTGATTATAAAAATTATATTTTTTATAATTTAGTCAAATATAATTTACTTTTATGATAACCTATTCATTTCTTTTCATAAATTTATTAGAAGAACTAAAAGACGCAATATTTCGATAATCTGAAAATTCATCAACATTCTATTCTACTCTATTACAATTGCCGAGTTTCAATGGTTTCAATACCACTATATGGCTGATGCCAAAAAAATTTTTCGGCCTAAAAATTTTTTGCATGATTACAATGGGATGATAGATCTATATAAATTACCATATCTATGGTTACTACAAGTTTTTTTTTTTTTTTTTTTTTTTTTTACTTTCTTCTATATTCAATAGAAGAAAGTAAAAATTTTCGACGTCGGGTTTTTGATAGATTTACACGTTTTGTGAGCTGTATAAAACGATTTGACCATTTTTAGAAAATACCTGTCTGTCCGTCTGTCTGTCTGTCTGTGTGTGTGTGAGACAAAATTTTGTGACAACTGTATCTTAGGAACTACTGCACAGAATTTCATACAAATTGGTATGTAGTTGCACCTTGACATAAATTAGTGCCTGTCAACTTTTGGTAAAAGTTGTCTTACAGGTTGCGTTGCCATCCTGCTTTTTCTAAATTTTTAACATGGTGGTATAGGACAAAATTTTGTATAAATCTGCATAAAGAGAATTATTTTTTAATAATTATTATGAAATTTACCAGAATTATTTATAATGGAAATAGTCAACTGGGAAAAAAATTTTGTAGGTGTAGGATCCTCGCCTCCCCCCCCCCCTGGGGGGGAAGTACCCCCACGAGGGGAGTAAATTTTCATGATGGGTATCTTTCAAAAGAGCTCGCCAGTACCTTTAAAATGAATGGTTGAACCATAGATCTACGATAATTTAAAATAAAGTTATCGATTTTTTTCATTTTTAACAAACAAAAAAAAAAAAAGTAATATTGACAATAATATGGACTTTTTTTTGGATATTTAGTGTTATACTACTTCTCTAATATGGAAATCGTCTGTATTATCATGCAAGATAATTTTTTTAAAGAGTAATTTTAATAAAATATTTTTACTGAGTGAATTTGTATAGGAAAATATAGAAGAAAGTCATGTGGTGGCCACAACATACTAGTTTTAGAATGCTCTAAATATAATGAAATTTGCATATTTCTTATCTATAGAAAAAGCCTGTTGGTTCTAGAATATTGTATGAAAAGTATCCATTATTTATTTACAGGGATACTCAAAATGATTCGTATATAATAGAGGCTATCTTGGAAATTGCTTGAAGTGTTTTTTTAAGTTCTGTTGTGCAATTATTTTCTCATTTGTTTATTTATATATTTTTTAAATTATTTACTAAATTTAAGTACACTATTTGGTAGGTATACAATTTATAAACAATATTCAAGTGTATTTTAATTAGTCGAATACATTTTTTTTCTTTTGGATGTAACTGATAGTGAGGAAAGCGTTGAATAGACAAGACTTCTTCACACACCATAAATTTTAAGCCAGCACAACCGGTTTCGAAAGGACGTAGCCTTCCTTCATCAGGCTATTTACCTCAATCGTGATAAAATTGTCAATGAAAAATCTGATTCCACTTTGCTGTCTACAGCCTGGAAAAATTTGTTTAATTCAATTAAATAATTTCCTTCATTAGTTTATAACATAATAATAGTTATAATGAAATAATTCTAAATAAATAAATAATAATAAAAAAAAAATAATAATAATAATAAATTAATTTTATTAAATTTACTTATTAGTATAATATTAATTTAAAAATAAATACATAAATAAATACATAAATAATATAAATAAATAAATAAATAAATAAATCATTAAAAAATAAAATAAAATTAATTGTTTGTTCCTTCCCTCCCTCCTTTTGTTTTTGTGTGTGCTTGTGTGTTCCTCTCTGATTGGTCCTGCATGATGCTTCCTATTGGTTGTTCGTGTTGCTCCTCCCCCTCTGGATTTTGCCCTGCTTTCAGTCTTGCTTTTGCCTCCAAGGCAGTAGCACGTGTTTTTTGCACCTGATGAAGGAAGGCTACGTCCTTTCGAAACCGGTTGTGCTGGCTTAAAATTTATGGTGTGTGAAGAAGTCTTATTGTCTATTTATCGTTTGTACACCAGTTTTGCATTTAGTTTTGGTGATTAAAGCGTTGCTTTATTCCAAACCAGTTGTCTGTGCTTGGAACTTACGACTAAATGAAGTGTTCTAGATGGCACACTTTCTAAGTAAAATGTTTTAGATTTTAGTGCGTATTGAAGTGAATTTCGGAGAAAACCACATACAACCTTTTATAATTTTAAATGCCTAGGTAGACGAATGCCACCTGTATTTGAACACTTTTGAGAGCAAAATCCCTTCTCGTAAAATTCAGTTAATAGTAAATAGTGTGTGAGCCACACAAGATTACATTCTTTAATTTTTCTATAGTCAAACAAAATATCGATTGTTTTAAAGTCTATTCACGTCTCACTTTGACATTAACGGAATTAAATGAAGTAGTTCACGATTTAAGAATCTATAAAATTTACAAATTCTAGTTAAAACTATTACTATGTCTGCAGGGTATATTGGTGTCTTAATTTGGCGACAGATTTATTTTTGGACGTTGATTTTTTTTTTTTTTTTTTTTTTTTTTTTTTTTCGAATATTCCCTTCTATGATGAATAAAACGAAATTTAAATATTTTGGGTTTATTTATCAGAATTTTAATTTTTACCACAAAAACACTAAACTGTGAGACACAAAATAAATTTTTCGATTGCATTAGTATTTACAATAGATATTTAAATGCACATTTTCTATTTCTATAGTTCAAGAACTGCAAATGGCATTTAGTTACACTTGTTGCTATCAGATAAAAAAAAAATATTATAATAATATTTTGATAATAGATTTAGTATTATTATTATTAGTAGTAGTATTAATAGTAGTACGACAGGGCTATTCCTTTCAGCCAGATATTTTGCTTCGTCATCATTTGCTGTGTTTTATCTTAAATATGTCAGGATATTTTTCCCATTGGAAAAAAGTTGAAAAATATTAAATTAAATGCAATAGAAGCTTTAAGAAATAAATATAATAACTGTTATTAAGAAACGCAATTTCTTCATTTAAGATAAAATATCGGCTACTTAATTTTATTTATTTCACTTATTTATTACGTTTTTGTATACTTTGGCCGATTAAAAAATCTTATATCTTTATCCCTCTTGCATCAAGTTAAAACTAGTATGTTGTGGCCACCACATGACTTTCTTCTATATTTTCCTATACAAATTCACTCAGTAAAAATAATTTATTAAAATTATTATTTAAAAAAATTATCTTGCATGATAATGCAGACGATTTCCATATTAGAGAACACACTAAATATCCAAAAAAAAAAAAAAGTCAATTTTATTGTCAATATTACATTAAAAAAAATTGATAACTTCATTTTAAATTATCGCAGATCTATGGTTCAGCCATTCGTTTTAAAGGTACTGCCGAGCTCTTTTGAAAGATACCCATCATGAAAATTTACTCCCCTCGAGGGGGGACTTCCTCCCCCCCCCCAGGAGGGAGGTGAGGCTTCTACACATACAAAAAAAATTTCCCAGTTGACTATCTCTATTATAAATAATTCTGATAAATTTCATAATGATTACTAAAAAAAATTCTCTTTATGAACATTTATACAAAATTTTGTCCTATACCACCATGTTAAAAATTTAGAAAAAGCGGAATGGCAACGCAACCTGTAAAACGATTTTAACCGAAGGTTGATAGGCACTAATTTATGTCAAGGTGCAACTACATACCAATTTGTAAGAAATTCTGGGCAGTAGTTCCTGAGATACAGTTGCCACAAAATGTTGTCGCACACACACACACAGAGACAGACAGACATTTTATAAAAATGGTCAAATCGTGTTCAACAGCTCTCAAAATATGTAAATCCATCAAAAACCTGAGATCGAAAATTTTTACCAATCCAATACTTTTTTCTATTGAATATAGAAGAAAGTAAAAAATATTAAAATAAAAATGAGAAATATTGTGTAAAAAAAAAAAAAAAAAAAAAAAATAATGGAAGAGCTTTAGTGTAGGACTCCCTCAGCAAAATTTGAAATTTGGCACCGAAGTAGCTTGGACATTTCTCGCCAAGATCATGACTTACACAATTGCGACAGTCATTTAAATTCATCACCAAAATAAAACAAAAAATTTTAAAGTCTCCAAGGAGGTCTTATACTAAATCTCTACCAAATAAATTTTAAGAAATTAATGTAGTAATCATTGTTTAGGAACACAACACAGTTATTGTACGTATTTATATGGAATAATATACTAAAAAAAAATTCTGCTTATTAAATTAAGTTCTGTCTTGTACAGAATTATATTTCTATTACTTAGGAGGGAAAAATAGCTCGTTGTTGTTGTTGTTACTGCAACACTTCTTTTTTCAAATGTCGGATTCGAATCCCTGATCGTGAACGGATATTCTTTTCATAGAGGTGGAGAATCCACCTCAAATGACGCCTAATGTACAAAAAATGACCAAACAGCAACAACCGAAACTCTTCATTTTTCATTTCCACTGAATTCGACAATATTTTTACTTTCTCTTACCTATATAATAGAGAATGTATTATTTTTGGTTCAAATTTTCGAAATTGAGTTTTTTTTTTTTTTTTTTTTTTTTTTTTTTTACGTTATTAGGTAGGGGAAGCCGGGGTAATAAGAGACGCAGTCCAAAAAACCTCCAAAAAATATACTTAGACAACTTTAAAAATATGTAATATTAAGTATCATGTGTATTCTTTACTATAATACACTTGTTGAGAAGTTTATAACACATTTTGAACTTTTTTTTATACGATGAACAAAACCTTCGCTTTGAACTTACCCTAAAAATTCGTGACATTTTCTAAATTTTTTTGTAATTTTTTTTAATAGGTTAGATATTTGGGATTTATTAATGTGTAACCTTTTGACCAAGACTATGACTTTTGATGTACAATTTTTTAAAACCTTGAAAGCATTCTTTATTTACATGTTCTAGGCATGTTTCTTATTACCCCATTTTTATTTTTTGTGGGGGTAATGAGACATGAGTCTCTTATTACCCCCACTGTTAATTCCTGGGTTCCCCCCCCCTTCATTGTAGTTCCTGTTAATGCAGTCTGACTAGTTTATGAAGAGTTTACCTAGAGTTAGGCCTAGTCTAAGTTTACCAAGAGATTTTTTTTTTTTCACTTTAAATCAAAAAGCAGTTTTATTCATTAGGCTAGACCATATTTAAGGTTTATGATTATGTAAAATTATGTTTAGAATGTCTATAAGTTAGTATTTAGTCATTAATACTTCATTACATAATAAATAAGTTCATTTATAATTGCTAGAAATTTTTTTTATAACATTTTGTTCGCTTGTATACACTTCAAAGATACGGTTTTTTGCCTATTTTCGACTACACTTTAGAAAATGCGTAAAATATTTTCTGCCCATTTTAAAAATTATATTGATGTTTTTAGTTAATCCCTAGGTTATGTTGATTATGTAGAACTATCATTAAGTACATTATTATATTATTTAGGACCTAATATTAAAAGAAATGAATTTCACAAACACATTTATGACAGTTAATTTTCGAAAAAACATATTTTTTGAATGGATGTAAATAATAAAAATTAAAAACTATTGGCTGATTCAGAATTGTTTCCAGATGTCTTTTATTATCCCACATGATTTTACATTGCTATATATGGACAGTTACAAGCCTGGTCTCTTATTACCCCACGTGGGGTTATTAGAGACAAGGATTTAATGAAAATAATTTTTTTAAACAAAAATTTAAAGTTCAAAAATCACCTAAAAAATCAAGAGGAGTCCATTTAATGAAATTAATACGAGACATTTATTTCAAGTTATTTAGATTAATAGTATAGATTTTATTAATATTTTTTGTCTCTTATTACCCCTTTTGTCTCTTATTACCCTGGCTTCCCCTTATCTGAATCTAAAAATCACGTTTTTAGCCGTTAGTCTGTGTATGTGTGTCTACCTGTGTGTGTATGTACTATCAGCATACCTCAAGAACATACAGTAGCAAAAAGTCCAAACGGTGTTCTAAATCTCTATTATATGTGTGTTTTATTTTGGGTGTAAGGCCGACTCCAAGGTCCTAGGTCTGAGGTGGGGTGCCCTCCCTGGGGGTCTTTTTAAGGGGTCCTAGCCCGTATTTACGCAAGTTTCGGAGAAAAACACGAAGAACTCCGAATAACTAGGTCGACGAGTGCGACCTGGGATCGAATCCAGAACCTCACGTCTACCAGCTTTGAGCTCAGAACCGTTCAGCCGCTGGTGGGCCCCTTTATTATACAGGAATGCTACACTAAAATTTACGTTCAGATCGAACTAATAGTTCGCTTACAGGGACATCCAAGAGAATTAAAATACGTTACGTGTATGGAGGAAATTTCTGGTAAGTGCTATGTAACATCTATGGGCTGCCCAAAATATTTTTTTTTTTTTTTTTTTAATGGAAAAAGCATGTTTTGGGTAGATTGTAGTATGGAAACCATTCATCATTTATTTACAGGGCTACCCAAAACATTTGGATATATTAGTGCATACTTGCAAATTTCTGGAAGTGTATTTCATTTTGTGTTTTTCATATAAAACTAATATTAGGTATACAGTGTGATGTGCATATAGTTTATAAATAATCTGCAGCGCTACTCAAAAATCACGTTAAACGTTCTTTTCTGGTGAATTCATTTGATGAAAGTACTTTGCTACATTTTACTAAGTCGATGAACACTTCTCAGGAAGAAAAAATATTTTTTCAGAGTTGAACTGTAAACAAAGTAATTGCTTAAGTTGTATTTTCAACTCCACTTTTTGTATAATGTCACGTTTTCAGGTGTTCTGAGTATGATAGTCCAATTTTTAGCAGTTGATCTTTACATATAGGTGTGTGATCAGCATAACTTTGAAACAAATAATTCCAAGAAATTCAAATTTGGTATTTTAAAGTTCGTATTAGTTAGTCACTCAAAACATTTTGCTTAAAACTGGCAAGTTTGAAAGCAAATTGTAACTTCTTTGAATTAAAAAAAAAAAAAAAAGTTTGCGGTATTGTTGAATAGGGAGGGGGGTGAAGGGAACAATAGCCATCTCATGGAGAATTATACGATTTTAGACTTTTTTAAAGGTAGATTGGTCTTTATTCTTTTACTTTATTGACCGTACGACAATGTGGAATCTATCTTTATAGTATTGAAATCAGAAAGTTGGAGAGAGTAAGAGAAAGTTGTATGATTGGCACACCAGAATATTTTAATTTAAACTAGTACAGATTTTAACTTGTGTTTTTCTTCTTCAACAAAAGATTTATCGTCATTAAAAACTTTTATTTTTGTATATATATGTAAGCGTTACACTAACACAAAATTAGAAGTGCAAGTATAATAGTTTTAAATAAATCGACAAAGTGATTTTTTTTTTTTTTTTTTTCGTATTATATAGATTTTTAAAATTTTATTTTAATACCTGTATAATTCTCTTCCATCAGTAAAAAGTTTTTAAAAGTTTGTGTTCAAAATAAGTGAAACTTTATGAAAAATTACGCACTTTTCTGATAAATAAAATAATTATGATGTTATTTCATCGTTTCTCTCCATTTTCTGAAGCAAATTGTTAACAATAGCAAAAAATCATTATTTGAAAGTAACTAGAATCTTTCTTATCTTTAAAACATTTAATCAAATTGATTTAATATCAAAATTCAACGCGATAGCGTTTTAGGTTTAAACATTTATTTTATCAGAGAAGTTTCCAAAAGTTCTGAAAGATGAAAAATAAGCTTATCTGGAAATATATAAAAATGGGATTTAATTATTATTATCCTGTCATTTTAAATTAGCGAACATATTAAAGTTGTTTTGACGTTTTGGGTGAACTTTAGATGGACTTTTTCAGAATCAATTAAAATTTTTATACATTTTATCTGCTAGACTATCATTTTCTAGGAATGCCTATATAAAAAAAAAAAAAAAAACTGAAAAAACAAAGAAATTTAGAAACCGTTAGAGCACAGTTGCAACGAATCCCTGCTTTTATACACATAGAGGAGCGTGGGGCTAGTTGTCACAGGGGTAAGAAGTAACACGCAATTTACGAAATAGTTTGTAACATTTGTGATTAAATATTTTTATAAACATAATTCTTATGACGCGCTGTATAATGTAAGCACAATCGGTGCTCCACAAAAATGGTTAATGAGAGGTTCTGTACACGTGCTTCATTTTAGCTAGTTAGTGTGGGAAAAAAATATTTCGTACATTTTGATTAAAGGTATGTTAATTTATACTTTGACGAAATGTTTATAGCTATTTATTTAGTCTGTGTAGTGAATTATAAAACGCATGTTTAATTTTTTGTATAAATCGTTATATATTTTTATAAATAAACAAAATGTCCAAAATCATACGATGGGGCAAGTTGAAACAAAATATTGGGGCAAGTTGTAACATGTTAGAGAAGTGGCTTGTGGAGATGAAGTCTCCGCCCATTTTCAGGAAACTTTCAGAAATGAAAAATGTTTGGCTTCTTTGTCAATACTATATTTATACAGAAATATTTTCTGTGTTTTTATATTATAGTACCGTGATTATTTAACCACGATTTAGAATCACGATTTAACTACGAATTAGAGTATATTGCATTAAAATAGTGGTAGAAAAAAAGCAGAAACTTCTCATCAATGAGAGTGTCCTGAGGAAAAGGCGGATAATTCGAACTCTGCTCTGCTAAACGTTCTCTCTGGCATAAGAATTGGTATAATGCTTAATTTGCAAAATATGTGCGCATATTAAATGCATGAGAGGGAATAAAATATCATTTGCTTAAATTAATTTAAATTTTGACTAATATTGACTTCTATGTTGATTTTATCTCTAATTTTCTCTTTATTTTACTATATTCCATTCGATATAATTCATTGTTACTATACCAAGAAGGTTATAATTTAATGTTAGTTATTAATAGTCTTTTTCCTTAAATTAATAAATTATTGATAAAAAAGAACATTTTGAAATATTGTCGTTTTTATCGTTAGGTATCCCTTTGTATCCATTACAATTTGCCCCACGTGTGTTATAAATTGTAACAGCCAAATAATTTTGAAAAAATATTTTTTGTGCTAAAATTAGCAAAATTAACGAAAGTTTTTTTTATGAATATGATAGATGAATATGCATGCTATGGAAAACAGCAATTATAAACAGGAAAACGTAAATACATTTCAAAATATACTTAATTTTCAAAAGACTGTTACAACCTTCCCCACGCTCCCCTACTGAGTTACATTAATTGTTTATGTAGTTAGCATATATTCATATTCCGAGCTTAAGCAATATTAGTTTATAAAATTCTAATTAATCATATTATCGAAATAAATTATTATCAATTTTTATTAAAATAGTGAGTATGCTGACCGGGTTGTCGGCCTGGATAGCTCAATTGGTAGAGCCTTGACCTTGTAAGTCAAAGATCCAGGGTTCGAGTCCCGATCCAGGCATTATTTTCACTCAGTCGAAAAAATAAAATTTCAATAAATATAAATTATTATCAATTTTAATTTTATATTTAAACTGATATTTTAAAAATATTTTCTGTATCTTCGCACGCTAAATGTAATTACGTATGTTATTTATCTATTTATAAGTTTACCCATAACCTCCTAAACTAGATGCCTGTCGCGTTGCTCGTAAACTTGGCAATAGTTCAAGCGGTAGAGAGCACCACCTGGTACAGATTGCGCGACTTGTTTATTTAACTGTCACCAATAACTTTAAGAAGTGATATATGACATATGTAATCGATGTTTCTTCGATTCTATTCGCCTTTTATGTATATCAAATCCCACTTTTAAAAAATTTTTATGGCTGTTGAATAAAAAAGTCGCGCAATTTGTACCAGGTGGAGCTGTCTACCGCTCGAACTGTTGCTAAGTTTACGAAGAACGCGACAGGCATCTGGATTAGGAGGCTATGGTTTACCATTTATTGCTTAATCTGAAAAAACTTTTTTTTTTTTATATTGAATTAGGAGAACAGTGAAACAACGCAATTATAAATTCTTTAGGATTATTTTTGTAAATAACATGTCAATTTAGAATAGAACAAAATTTTTAATTTACCATATTATTAATACGTTCAAATTATTAGATTTCTTTCGTATCAGTAAAATTTTTAATGAAATTACAGAGATTTTAAAAAAAACCTAATTATTTAAGAAACAACTTTGATTTTCAAATATTTTATTAAACTAGCTCCAATGCTGTCATTCCCTTTTGGAATAAACGTTGAAATTTTTTGTATGAGCATTCAGTCATATCGCGCCTCGTAGCGAAAAGTGACACAACTCAAAAATTGGAAATATGAGCACAAAAACTGCAAAGACTTTCGCAATCAAGCAGATCGTGAATTTATTGAAATCACTTTTAATAATACTTTAAACCTTAAATTGTTTATCCTTAATATAAATAAAAGTCATTGTATGTGGGTGGATGGATGGGCACGTCTTACATCTCCTCTTAAAAAAACTCAAACGATTTCAACCAAATTTGACACAGTTACTGATTAGGACGAGGGTTGAAGTAGGGGAGTGTGGGGCGGTTTGTAACAGTTTTTAGAAAATTAAAGGTATTGTGAAATGTATTTACGTTTTCCTGTTTATAATTGCATATTTCCATAGCATGCATAATCATCTATAATATTCATAAAAAAAAAATAAAAATAAAAAACTTTCTTTAATGTTGCTAGTTTTAGCACAAAAAATATTTCTTTTAAATTATTTGCCTGTTACAATTTGCCCCGGATTTGGGGCTAATTGCAACACACGTGGGGCAAATTGTAGCGGATACAAAGGGAACCCTAACAATAAAAACGACAATATTTCAAAATGTTTTTTGTTATCAATCATTTATTAATTTCATAAAAATGGCAATTAATAACTAATCTTAAATTATAACATTCTTGGTATAGTAACAATGAATTATATCAAATGGATTTTAATAAAATAAAGAGAAAATTAAAGATAATATCAACATAGAAGTCGATCTTAGTTAGAGTTGAAATTAATTCAAGCAAATGGTATTTTGTTCCTCTCGTGCATTTAATGTGTGCTCACATTTTGCAAATTAAGCATTATACCCATTCTCCTGCTACAGAGAGTGTTTAGCAGAGCTCGAATTCTCCGTCCTTTTTTCAGGACACTCGTATTTGATGAGACTATTGACTATTTTTGACTATTCTGATTGACTATTTTTATGCAATATTCTCTAATTCGTGATTAAATAATCACGGCACTATAATAAAAAACACAGAAAATATTTCTGCATAAATATAGTAGTGGCAAAAAAGCCAAAAATTTTTCATTTCTGAAAGTTTCCTGAAAATGGGCGGAGACTTCGAGCTCTGGCTGTAGGCATCTCCACAAGCCACTCCTCTAACATGTTGCAACTTGCCCCAAAATTTTGTTTCAACTTGAACCATAGAAAGATTTTGGACATTTTGTTTATAAAAGAAGAAAATATATTATACAAAAAATTAAATATACATTTTAAAACTCAACACACAGACTAAATAAATAGCTATAAACATCTCTTTAAAGTATAAATTAACATACCTTTAATCAAAATTTACGAAATATTTTTTTCCCACTGACGAGCTAAAAGGAAGCACGTGTACAGAACCTCTCATTAACCATTTTTCTGAAGCACCGATTGTGCTTACATTATAAAGCGCGTCATAAGAATTATGTTTATAAAAATATTTAATCGCAAATGTTTCAAAATATTTCGTAAATATCGTGTTACTTCTTACCCCTGTGATAAGTAGCCCCACTCTCCCCTACTGTGGGTACTTTTCTATCGCATGCATAATGAGAGAAGAAGAGGAAATATACTCTCGAAAATCATATTTTGTATTATTTCAATTCTCAAAATGCAGCTAAAAATTACAAATTTGATATGTGGGCTACATCTAAGGCAATACATTCTTCCTAAGTAAAGGTTTTAAAAAAATCAAAACTAAAAATAGGTGAAATTGTTACATAAACGTTCTAAAGTTGCACTTTCGTCAACGTTTCATGCATACAATTTAAACATTTTACTATAATCAAAATGATGTAGTGTCAATATAATTAAAATAAAAATAAAATTTATAACATGTTAGAATGACGTTACTTTCAGAAAATCTCTCAAAAGAGGTATTATCATCTTTGGAAATGACGTTCTTTTTAAAAGTTATTCAAAGGGTAAAAGTTATTCACACATTTACATAAAGAAAACTACTACGCTTCACTACGATTGTATGGTGCGTGTATTTACTAGCGATAAAATAAGTAATAAGGAATAGCGATCTTAACTCAAAATTATATTATATTATCAGAAGGCTTTTGCATGTCACAGATAAATACCAGATGACTGAAGAGTCGCAGAAAAAAAATTAAAAATATGTTATTTAAAAAACACTGACCTTCCGTTTTCATTTTTATTATTATTATTATTTTATGCATTTATTTATTTATTGTCCTTGACTGTACTTATTAGATAACTTGTCCATGATTGCAGTTAGGAGTAATAAATTAGAATAGAAAACTGATTATATATGACAAATAATTTTTTAATTTTATGACTTATTTTTTAACAATTACAAGTTTTTTATACTTTTATTGCTTAGTTAACAAGCAGTGACATAAAAACTTTTAATATGTACATTAAAGTACATTAATTATCAAACTGTTAAAAAGTTTATTTTACCTCATAACGTAAATATTAATGAAGATGCCTAGAAACCGATGTTAACTTTTAAAACATTTGGAATATCGAATATCTCCATAGAGATCAAAAGAAGAAATATTATTGCCATTTGGGGAATTCCCAGACTTACTATTAAAAAGAAAAATTAGGAAGTAATGACCTAATTACGTCTCTGTAATCTATGTAATTAAAGGATGACAGATGCATCTACTTTAATTTGCTCATGTTGGATATCTTGAACTATTATTGAAATATTATCATAGACTTTATAAAACGTAATAATCCTGATAATAAAACTTACATCGTGAATTAAGCATTCTGCAATCACGAAATAATTGTTATAAATACTCAGTTATATACTCTGATTTTACAAAATTAACTACTATAATAGTACATTTAATTTTGTAATTAAAATGCAAATGAATGTGAGTAATAAAATTCGGAAAGTCTTATATCGTTTAAAATACTTTCGTACAAATTAAAAATTAGTCTGTTAAATTCATCAGGAGGTTTTTAGTTCTTAATAAAGTTGCACAAAAAATTGTAGAATGTTTATAAATTATTTTAGCTTTTAGAAAAATTATAAAATTAATACTCTTAAATAGTTACAATAAATAATTAACAAATTTTTCAAGATCTGTAAGATAATTTAGAATTTAAATATAAACATGTGACTAGCTTCAAAATTACATTTGCTTTAATTACATTAAATTTACATTCCAAAGAAGGACTTTTTATTTTTAAGATAAAATATTTAATTATCTTTAAGATAAAATAATCTTTAAGATAAAAATATTTAATAACACTGCTCCGCATGAAAATTGCACCAACACCATTTTTGCAATTCTTATGTAAAATGACCTCCTTATTCCGAATATGACGCCCATTTTGCCCTATCATCCACATCCACCGTTTATTAGAGACGGGCCCCTATTTTTATCACTTTTCAGTGATTTTATGGCTATACGTTTGATTTTTTGGGGGGAGGGAGATTATTTTGACTGTTAAATATCTTCTGAGGGGCTACAGAGTTTAAAAATTCTAAAACAAGAATATTTGTGGTAATGCGAAGATTTACGAGGGGATTTACCACTGAAATTATGTACTACATTTCTCATATTTTTTTTTTTTATCTATTATTAATATTATTTAATAAACATTATAATTTTTTTGTTTTTAGGCATTATTCTTTTTCATTCTGCAAATCAAATTCATGGTCATAAAATTACCGTACAATGATAAAAATTGTGGGAGGGGGTGGGGTCACTAGAAAACGGTGGGTGACAGGGCAAAATGGGAGTCATATTCGTATTCAAGAGGTCATTGTACATAAGAATCAGCAAAAATGGTATCAGAGCTCCTTTTTTTTCTTTTTTCTTTTTTTCCAGAGCAATGTTATCTTTAAGATAATTAATTTTTTAATTATACATAGTCATGCCATAAGTTCTGTCAACATATTAGAAAGGTCTAGTTGTTATGGAAAATGAAACAGATTTTAAATTTTACATACATTGTAATTATTGCTAATATTACAAAAACAAAAAAATATTCAAAATGAGCCCATTTTGCCTTTACACATTTCTTCAAACGTTTCGACCACTCATCTATCACTGCACGCACGACTTCAATCGGAATCTATGCTGCTGCTTTAACTAAATCTGCTTTTAAAGTCTCAATATTTCGATGAGGCTTAGCGCAGGCCTTACGAATATCCTAAAAAGTAGCTGTAAATCGCAGGCCATTACTTCTACTGTAAGCACCAAACCCAGGTCTTGTTTTATAATGCGAGACATTAGTTAGGATATTCATCTCACGAGCCATGATACTTTTGCTTACGTAGCGGATTTCTGCGAATCCTTTTCTTTACTGCTTGAACAGCTGATGGCGTTCTGCTCGTACAAAGATGATCAATTCGTAGCTTATTATCGGTAGTGGACGTTTCATTATACCTCTTAATTTTCTTTGCATGAACTTCGTTCAAACTTTCAACGACTTTAGCAAGTTGAAAATGTCTTTCGGTTTCTTCCTACACTTGTGTAAAGCAACTATTGCGATTCTATTTTCTTTTTTTGCCCACTCCATCTTATCTGTGCAAATGTTTAACAAATACTGTTAGTTTTTTAGCGTTCACGCACTATTTATACTTTTACACAATATAGCGGTCTCATTTCCTGAACATTAAAAAAATAGTGGTTGTTTTATTTAAGAGGACAGAACTTATGGCAGGACCGATTAAATTAATTAAAATTTTATAAATTTTTGCATTTGTTTTATTTGCACAGTATTTTTATATAGTTTTATATAAAGGGATTGCTATATAATGAATTCATATTTTTTAAGTGCAATTCTGGGAACTTTTTAAATTAAGTTTCCTCGGGAATCCTGAATTTAAACGGGCCGCGGTAGCCCAGTCGGTAGAATGCCGGGCTCGTAACTGGAAGATTGCAGTTTCGGTACTCGAGTCGAGACAACCAAAGACCGTCGTGTACACTAATGGTAACTGGTGCACGTAAAATCTGTCGTTGCCGCAATGTCCTCCATGTTCCCATCAAAATTATACCTCTGGGGTTACGAAACGGGGGAGCTATCCTCTCTGTGTACGATCAAAATTGTGATTGCATGTCTCCGGACAACCTCTAGAGGTGGATCCCAGACCGCCGCCAATTGTCTATTGCGCAGCACCAGTGCGATGTAAAACCCAACCAACCAACCAATCTGAATTTACACTGGAAAATTTTAATACAAAAATATTTTACTACATTTCCAGAGTGCATACGATCCCTAAATTCGCCTATTACTACTTTTTTATAGAAAGTTTTGGATAAAAAGACGTCTAAAAATTTAAAAATATTTTTACGCTAAGAAAAGTGGTGAAGCTGTACCTAAAAAAGGTCAAGTACGTATAACCTTTATATTCTATACAAATTAATTAAGAGATGATTATGGTTTACAAAAACTGAATTTATGATTTTACAGAAACTAAATTTGTGATTTTACAAAAGCTGAATTAATCCCTAAGAGAATTTTGGCACCACTGAAAGTTTTATAAAAAAGATTATATAATATTCATTTAATATTTATAAATTGAAATATCTTAGGTTTGTTAAATAAATTTCAGGCAACAATTCTTATGGTTTTTGATTTATTTTTTACAGATTTATAAATTTTTAAATTGTATTTTCTCAGTTTGCATTTTTACATACATTCATAATCTTCAAAATTCTAAGACTTCTACAGATTTTTTAGGAAAAACTTAATATATATATATATTTTTTTTTTTTAATGCTTAATAGAACCTAATTAGAAGAATTAGGTATAAATCTTGCAATATCTTTAAAAGAAAAAATAAAAATATAACAAAAATCATATGTTTTGCAAATTTTTACATAGACATGCACTTTTTTTTATTTATTTATTTTCAAATACGAATTAGTAAATTCCAAAATCCATACCAATTTTTTTTCTTCTTCAAGTAAGTTCTGTAAAACATCCAAAATATGCTATACATTCTGAACCAAAACATGAAAAAAAGTGATCATCCTTTTCTAATATGCATGTTCTTTATTCTCCATTTTTCCATACATGATAGTGAAAAGGAATTTAAGTACGTAAAGCAAAACATATTTTTAAGTCATTTTTATGGTGACAATAAATCTGTTAAAAACATAACACGTAACTTTATATAAAAGTGAAAGTTAAGAACTGCGATCAATCATTCAAGTGTTTAATCTTTTATCTATTGAATTTAAACCAATAAAATTTTACTTATGTTTAAATATTTAAAAACAGAATCTTTCTTGTGACTCTTTTATCATGTTTTTTACGATAAAGTGTTTTTAAACACATTAGTGATTTATTGTAACAGTTAAATAATGACTTTCTTATAGCATTTTCATTGTTTACCCTTTCCTTACATAAAATTAAATTAGAAAATAAAACGTGTATAAGTAGTTTTCTCATTCATCTTTTATGGCATCGAAAATTATGTCAGATTTGTAATATTCAAAAAATCCCGAAATGTTATATATATATATATATATATAAATGATTTTACATTTATGTCGTTATTTGCAGATGAATCAACTTCAGAGAATAACGCTATTATTAAAATGAAAATTAATAAACATGGTATTGAAAGTATATTTTAAAAAATAAGATTGTAAACAAACTCGATATGTAAAAAAGTTCTGATCATTTTAGCTATAGATTTAACCCTACAAGGCACCCAGTTCCATATGTGGAACGCCGACTTTAATCGTTCCTATAGCTATAAAACTATTAGTAGCGACACCTCTTGGCATCTTGATAGAAGCTACTGACATTTAGCAATGTAGTAATACGAATCTTTACCTACAGATGTCGTTCGTGTTTTTGTTATAATGCACTCAGTGTGAAATTTGAATGAAAGTGATACGTTAGTCGTTTGTCTGAATTCAAAAATAAAAAAAGGAATAGTTATTGAACAGTTTTGACTCGGAAAAAAAATACTGTGTGTTATAACGAAGTGTATATTTTGTAGAGGTAAGTTTTTTTTTTTTTTTTTTTTTTTTTTTTACAATAGTAAACGCATTAGTAAATCATATTTTTATGTATGTTCCACATACGGTACGTTGAGCTAAAAAGTTGATTTTTCCGTAAAATATGGTTTTATTTTTATTTTTATAAGTTTTCCCTATCTTCTGATCGCTAATTACAACCTATATATTTTTGCCACGCACTAAAAAAAAAATGAGCCTTGTAGGGTTAAGATTCTTTGCATAGATAGTGATATCAGCCGACTTATAATAATAATAATATTTTTTTAAATTAAATTAGGCATATTGCAGAAATCATTTTCAGTAAAGTTCCGTGTTCTTAATTGGAAAGTCATAATTGTCAACTTTAGCCTTTTTTGGTTACCGGGAAATCTGAATAGAAATTTTTATTTTATTTACACAGTGAAAACTGTTACAGTAACGAAAAAAAAAATTGTATTTAAATTTTCCGGTAGACTAAAACTACTACATTTGACAGCTATGTACAAAGTTATAACCATTCCTATTTTCTAGCTCCTAGGATGTACAATTCGTAATTAGCTTTTACAAGATTAATCTTCAAATCAGTCAAATAAATTTGTAAGAAAATTGTTTATATGAACGATAAAAATTTCAGAAAGCATATGACAAAAATTATCTCAAAATTAAATGGATTTTTATTTCTGACGTAGAAACAGGTTAAAAAAAAATGAAAAGTAAAAAACAGGGAATAATTTATATTTTCATGGAAGTGTAAAACGAACTTGCATTCCTATCATGAAATATTTGATGATCAGAATAGCTGTATTTTAGAAAGAGAAAAAATTCAAACATATCAACACGGCGAGTTCATCCTGATCTCACGTCTTTGTACCATCCGACACGTTTAACCAGGATTTTCACCAGATCAAAGCACTCTTCAGGCTACATCTTTAGGAGGAGGTAAGTGGTAGTTTCAACTGCCGCAGGCACTCCCAAAGGTCACGGGATGATGATGATGATGATGATGATGATGAAAGATTTATCATGTCAGCATTCTTACATATAACTTCTTTCATATCATTAATTATAAGAATTTATCTGTTTGAATTTGTTAAAAGTCTAAATCATGATATTCTATCTCCTTTATTTTTTGCTGATTTGTTCTAGCTATGACATTTGTCTTAACAAGAAAAGATCTACTTCTTTTACTGAAACTTTTATGTAATTGCAGAATAGAACGAAAACGCAACCCCAACTTGAAGAAAATCCGAAATATTTTCTCTTTCATAGGCGTAAGTTTTACTTGTATAGCAATAAGTGTGTTTTGTATTTTGGTATTTTCACCTCTTACAGAAGATTTTAAATTCTATCGTTCACAATCTCCAAAATGCTCATCAGGCCTGAAAAATATTCATCTAAAAGCTGATGATATTTACAACATCGCATTCATGTACAACACACTTGTCATACGCGTATTTAAACCTCTCATGCACACTTGCTGTACTTTTTAAAGTTACTTTTTTAAAAATCTACTATTTTTGTAGATTTTAAAACAATTCAAAATTCAGATCTCTCATGTATAACTGGAAAAATAAACAGATTTTTACCGTTGATGATCGCATGTTCAAATTTGGACAATTATTTGACCTGTTGTGAATAATTCGGCATTTGCCAGATAAGATACAAAAAGTTGATCTTGTGTTAAAGAAAGAATATTGGTAACACGTTTTAATTTTTTTTTTTTTTTTACGTGAATTGTTCATATATAACAGCCGTGACTTCTGTATATAATTCAAGATTTAATAATAAGTGTATTTTAGAATACGCAGTGGTTAGAGAACCGGCAGCCGGGTCTCTATTATATTCCCGGCAGATCTGACGCTTGCTCAGTATGACTGCCGGGTGACTTATTATTCATTTGCCAGTAAAGCGACTCTTATCAACACGTACTTTTGATAATTCATATTGCCGTTTTAATTCGCATTTATTTGTATTGACCATGTTTTACATTTTAACTCTCTCTTTCTTCATTTTTCTCTTTAAATACTTGTTTCGTTATTCAGTTTTATTTTCTCTTATATTTTTTGCTTTTTCTGCTACATTGTCTTTCGTTAAATAAGTTAATATAATTAAGCTAAATAAATCTCTCAAGTTGCTACAGATATATCTGCGGTCTTATATTACCCCACAATGTAAATTAAAAATTTAAGAAAACTGATAATGTACATGATTGAAATATACATGTATAAAATGAGAGGATGGTGTGTGTGTGGGAAGGGGGGGGGGTGGAAAGAGATTTTACATCACACAAAAACATCACATTTCTAACGTATTGTTATGTTTGGATTTTAAAAACTAAATTTATTTTTAAAAATTTTTAATTAATTAGTATAGTAAAAGAAATTTAATTTTTGAACTTAACATAGTTTCTCGAAAGATTACTCTAATATATTATTATATTCTTACTTTTTAAAATTAAAGATATTTTTAAAATTTTAAATTTAATCAGTATAGTTAAAAAAAAAAATTAATTTTCAACTTTTCGTGGTTTCTCCAAAGATCATTCTAATTTATTATTATATTTGGATTTTTAAAAACTAAATATATTTTTTTAAATCTTTAATGTAATAAATATAGTATAAAAAGTTTAATTTTTAAACTTTGCATGATTTCTCCAAAGATTTTTCTAATAATATTTTAGTCTAATCACTATAGTAAAAAAATAATAATAATAATAAATAAAAAAAATTTAACTTTGCATGATTCTTGAGAGATTATTTTAATAATATATTTTGATTTTTAATAACTAAATATACATATATATTATTTTAATTAGTAGAGTAATAAATAAATAAATTGTCAACTTTGCATGGTTTTTTCATAGATTATACAAATTTATAATTATATTTGGATTTTTTAGAAGCTAACTATATATTTTTTATTTTAAACTTTAATTTAATCATTATAGTACAAGAGATTTATTTTTTAAGTTTTACATTATTTCTTGAAAGATTATTCTAATATTTTATATTATGCTCTGATTTTAAAAAGCTATATATATATATATATATATATATATATATATATATATATTTTTTTTTTTTTTTTTTTTTTTTAATTTAATTTAATCAGCATAACACAAAGAAGTTTTTTTTTTTTTTTTTTTTTTTTTACTTTGCGTGATCTCTCCGATGACTATTCTAGTATATTATATTTGAATTAAAAATATATATTTATAAAATCAATCAGTTAGTGCAAGAGTTTTAATTTTTCAAATATATATATATATATATATATATATAATCAATCAGTTAGTACAAGAATTTTAATTTTTCAACTTTGCATGGTTTCTCCAAAGTAGTTTCTACTATTATTATATTAGGATTTTTAAAAACTAAATTATTTAAAAGAATTAATTTTAATTTTAATTTAATCAGCATAGTACAAGAAATTTCATTTTACAAATTTGCATGTTTCCTCCAAAGATTAAGTTTCAGAAAATCTTTGGTTTAAAATCATTTCGAAAGATGGCAGCACCAGCTGGATTGATTACAAAGTTGACTTGTTAAAAAACAGTTACCCGCGCTATTTATTCGTTTGTTAATTGTTAAAATACACATCAGACTTATATGCTTGACTGACGCTATTCATTGTTTACTTTTATACATTAGTTAGGAATAAGAATCATTCAAAAAATATTAATTCTCTGTGTCACCCAGCACTTCAGCTACAGATCAAGTATTCAATGGAAGTTTTAATATGCTATCGCAGAAGACAGCCGTGTCTATAATACTTACCAGGCTGCCGGTTCTCTAACCACGGCCTTTAGAATAAGTGTAAATATTTCTTTGAATTTATATAAAAAATTTCTTTTTTTTTTTTTTTTTCTTCTTTTCATGAGATTAGTATTGATTGATTAATTTGTTTAATTATGTTTAACTAATTGAAAATATTAATAATTCAAAATTGATAACTGTGTCTATGTGAAAATCGTACTGATTCAAAATTTATTTAACTGTACCTAAAGAAACATTCGAAACATAGTATTTTCATTGTTTTTAAAGAAAACTTTCTATTTCACGAATACGTACTATTCACCCACAAATAATTTTTTTATTTAATTAATCTTGCAAACTTACTATTAAAAATTGAAAAAGAAATATACTGGTGGAAGAACTGGGGAAAAAAATATGGCCTGCCACTACCCTGTAACCATACTAGAATAATAACAAATTTCAAGTTTTTTCTTTTTACAGGGAATTTTGAACATTTCGATATTTATTTTACTATTCACCTTTTCGCTATAGGGACAAAACTTCGCTCATTTATAAGAGGTATAACATATTCTTTTCTT
>OZ005649.1:31446973-31468973 GCA_963930645.1 Salticus scenicus
GAAATAGAGAAAAGGTAAAGGCAAAATAGATAAATAATAAAATAAGTAAATAGTAAAATCTAGATCACTTAAAAAAATAAATAAATAAATAAAAGTAAAAAAAGTTACAGCATTTGATAAAACAAACGAAAATCGAAAGTAAATTTCAATTACAAAATAATGGTCTTTCAAAATCTATTACTTTTATTACTTATATATTATAATGTGTTTTATAAAAAAAAATATCCAAACAAAAATATTACCGACTTTCTTTTCAATTTTCTATAATTGAATATAAAATTAGTCTTTAAAATATTATGAAGAATTTAAAATTCTTGAGAACATCTATTCACTAAACTAAAATAAAACAGTATAAAATAAAAAATCCTCAACTCTGAGAACAAAAACTGCAATGCATATCAACAACTTTGCACTTAAAAAAAAAAAAAGTAGAATGTCTTCTTTAATGATCAATCATTTATTTTGCATGGAAATTTATGGAAACAACTCGAGAAAAATATCACCCACTTCCCTTTATGACGTAACAGTGAAGAAATATGTCGCCGATAACCATTTAACCTCATTTTCTTCATCTCGTTCCTTTTAAAGTGCAAAATATAAATCTTAAAAATATTAAGGAAGAAAATTTTACGGACAAAAATTATTTTTTTGCTTTTCATTCATCATTTAGATTTTGGTATGTATCAGATAAAGCATTTGCAATAAATTAGATATAGCTTTTATAGAACATGTTACTTCTAGAGTAGCAAATTATAAATGTATTAAATTCCATCTTCATAATTTACATAGAAGCGAATTTTTTAATTTATTTCTCAGCATTGTCGGTATCGGCCTTTCTATTTTTTTCACATTATTTTCTGTGCACAGTAATTTTCTTTAATAGGTAATTACACTTAAACAAGATAAAAATATTTTTTTTATAAAATGTGGTATAGAAAAAGTGGTACTAATAAAGTTACGAAATAAATTAAAAGAGTTGGCAGCTCAGAATTTATATACATATATAACTGGCAACCTCCTGATTAATATCCGGAAAATTCTCAGTACCCATCATTTTACTTTTTCTTACCCATAAGGTAAAGAAAGTATTGTTTTTGGGCCAAATTTTCGAAATTGAGATTTTGTTATATTTATACGTTTTGAGATCCCTTGAATCCAAAAATCATATTTTTAGCGGTTGGTATGTGTGTGTCTGTCTGTCTGTAATCAGCATATCTCAAAAACAAATTATAGCAGAAAGTCCAAACTTGGTATTATAAATATGTATCATATAGGGATGCTACACTAAACTTTTCGTTGAGATCAAGCAAATGGCTCATGTACAGGGGCACCCAAGAGAATCCAAATACATCCAAACTGCAATCTCCCCCAAGTTTATGGAGAAGAGTTAAGTAGAGTTAGGTAGAGTTTAACATCTACATACTGCATTAAACCCAATGAAACTAATATATACATATTTTTATAAGCGTAAAAACATGTTTATGTAGAATATGGTATAGAAATCATTCACTATTCGTTTACAGGGCTACACAAAGAACTAGATTATAGTGCGACAATATTTGAAAATTGATGAAAGTGTACTTCAGGTTGTTTCGTTTGTTATTAATATAGGATTATATTTAGATGCACCATGTGATGTGTACATAATTTCCTGATGATATACAAGGCTTTCAATATTTAAACCATAACATTCTTTTTCATTGTTAGTGGAAGTGCTTAACTATAATATTTTACCATGTCCAGGAAAGCTGCTCAGGAGTTGAAATTAATTCCTCATAATTCAGAAATTTAATTCATCAACCTGCAAATGAATTTCCGATAGAATGGAGTAGAAGGCTGATTTTTACCAACTATGTGAAAAACTAATTTGCAGTGATTAATTTGCAGGTTGATGATTTAAATTTCTGAATTAAAAAAATTCGTGGCCGTTTGGAGTGTTGCCATATTGAAATTTGTCACTTGATATAGCTGCTTTAATGCAGACTCGGTGACCTTGCCAACGTAAATTATGTGAGAAGTGCCGAGCTGGTTATCAGCCAGGGTAGCTCAGTGGTTAGAGCATCCGCGCGTTAAGCGGAAGGCCCGGGGTTCGATTCCCGCCTCTGGTATTTTTCACATAGTTGGTAAAAATCAGCCTTCTACTCCATTCTATCGAAAAGTAATTCCTCACGGCCATATGATAAATAAAGTATTTTTTATGCTAAATGTTCGTCGATTGGTTTTTTGTATATTTACACGTTTTGAGTCTTCCTGAATACCGAAGTTAAGTTCTTAAAGTTTGATCTTTCTCTGTGTCTGTTAGAGTAAATTAAAAACAAATATTTTCAGGCGATCCAGCTGTT
The DNA here is from genome assembly GCA_963930645.1 of Salticus scenicus. Classification (NCBI taxonomy): domain Eukaryota; kingdom Metazoa; phylum Arthropoda; class Arachnida; order Araneae; family Salticidae; genus Salticus; species Salticus scenicus. The sequence goes on from OZ005649.1 coordinate 31,449,316, forward strand.
GTATTTTGAAGTTAATACGTTTATTACTAGAAAAGCTTGATCAATATTGATAAATTTCAAAAATTGTTGCGTGTGAAAGTTGTTTGAATAATTAAATGATTTTTTTAATTTAATAACATATTTGAATTCTATATAAATGTAGGTACAGTAATGAATCGTGTGATCGAGGGAGGGGATTTGTCGAATAAAGCTGTTCCGAAGCCTAATTTGAATTGTTTTAGTATAGATTTGCATAATAGTACTCGTTATCTTACCCTTTTATTCCAATCTGTTTTTATAGTATTAAGTTTCAGAGGGTAGGAATATTTATAGTATGAAATGTTGCATTTTGATGCTCACTGAAGAGATGAGTAATCCTGATAATAAATCTCTTCAATATTTTGAGTATTTTGGATTGTTTCAATTTTAATATGTTCTTAATTACGCTGTTCTGCATGAAAGTCGGCCCCAACACCGTTTCTGCAAATTCTTATGTAAAATGATCTCCTGAATCTGAATAGGACGTCCAGTTTGCCCTATTACCCACCTTGTTTTGGGGTCGGGCCCCTATTTTTATCACTTTTCGGTTATTTTATGGCAATAAATTTGAGGGCGTGGGGATTATTTTAACTGTTATATCTTCTGAGGGGCTAGAGAGTTGGAAAATTCGAAAATATGAACATTTGCGGCAAAGGGAAAATTTAGGGGGTATTTGCCACTGAAATTATGTATTACATTTCTTATATTTTTTAATCAATTATTAATGTTATTTTTTTAACATATATATATTGTTTTTATGTGTTAGATTAATTCTTTTTCATTCTACATATCAAATTCTTGGCCATAAAGTTTTGGAACAGTGATAAAAATTGAGGGAAGGGGTGGTGTCCCGAGAAAATGGTGGGTGACAGGGCAAAATGGGAGTCATATTCGGATTCAGGAGGTCATTTTACATAAGAATCGGCAAAAATGGTATCAGGACTCGAATTATTTTATTTCATTTTTATTTATTTTTATTTTTATTTTTATTTATTTATTTTATTTATTTATTTTTTATTTTTATTTTTATTTTTATTTTTTTGCAGCGCAGTGTTATTTATTTATGTATTTTATTTATTTATTTATTTTTCCTTATTTATTTATTTATTTATTTGATATGAATGTACACTCTGATTTGTTATCAGTATATAAATTCTCTCTCTATTTTTAAATAAGATTTTTTTTTTTTTTTTGGTAAATTTTGAAATGGATGCACACTTTTGTTTATTGTCAATGCGTAAGTTCTCCCGCTATTTTTAATTCAGTACTTACGTTATTTGTTATCCGGGATTTTGGGGATAATGTTCAAGTGAGTATTATCTTTTTTTTTTTTTTTTTTTTTTTTTTTTCTCATATCTTTAATAAAACTATTACTGGTTATCATACTTGCCTACGTACTAATTAATATTCCGTAGTATTGTTAGCCCCGCCTTCTTTTTCACACCAGTATCTTTTTGGAGTATTTTTCTTCTTATTTAATCGTAATTGAATTTGCAGAATATTACTCTAAAAATTTACCGGCGTAAAAAAAAGGGCGGGACTAACAACACTACGGAATATTAATTAGGATGTTGGCAAGTACGCTGGTTATGTCTACATATATATATAAATTTTTGTTATTGTTATTGTGGATAATTGTATAAATTCATCATTCCTTTTCTTGTAGTCTACAGTCATTGTTACAATATACCAGGTACAAAGCAAAGTCCCGAGCAGGACTTCATCTCCGCAACCATGGGTCGTACACATATACTTCCAATTGTAAAGTGCTTTTTTTTTTTTTTTTTAATGTAATAATTTATGATGTGACATGTTTATATTTATAAGCATCAATGTTTTTGAAAATTACAAAAACTAACTTTTTATACAGTCTGCAGCTGCCATGGGCACAAGGAGATAGAGACTTGCGTATATTAGATTATATTTTTTTGTTTATTACTGAATCATTAAATAAAATTAAATGTAAATGCAGTTTATGTAAACTGTTTTTTTTTTTTTTTTTTTTCTTAATTATCAAGTATGTATTTATTTATGATACGCAATAAGATTTTTCTTTAGTTTTTAATGATACTTATCACCGGAAGCCAATTTTGTATACGTCACTCAATATTAGCTAAAAAGTCTCGATTTTAATAGTATTACAAGTGCTTGATTTTTAACCCTATCAGGGGCAAGCAAATTACAATCATTCAAAATCAAGAGCCACCAGAAATCACCAACAATAGTAAAAGACAAGTAATAAATAAAGTTATTCGTCTAAAAGTTATAAAAGAAAAATTTTATAAAAAAATTTCTGGATACAGTTTTTGCAATTTTTAATTGAAATTTGTGGTTGCACTATGCAGCCACCGACCCTGAAAGGATTAAGAATTTGAATGTGACCTCCTATAAATACAAATGAGATTTACTGTTAGATTTTATTTAAACATAAGAGAAACACTTGTACTAACTCCCTTTCATTTTCATTTTCGTTTTTTTTTTTTCGAAATAAATAAATCTAATGTATTTACATATTCATTAACTAGATACATTTTAATTATTATTACAGTAATTAAAATTACAGTCGCTTTCAAAATGAATTTTCGTGATACCATTAAAATGATTTTCAAATAAGATTAATAAAATGGAGTTAAATGCATACTTGCCAACCATCTCATTATGAACCGTACAATTTTTAGTACCCGCCTTTTTTTTCACACCAGTCATTTTTTAGAGTAATTTTATTCTTATTTAATCGTAACAACATTTGGAGAGAATTGCTCTAAAAATAAAACGGTGTGAAAAAAGGGGCGTTAACAATTGTACGGTTATTAACACTTTTGCGACCACATGCTTTTGTCTTTTGAACAGTAAGGTCCGCCTGTGGGCGTTATTCTCCCAAATTACAATATTTCAGAACAAAATTTTCTGTATTCACATTTATATTACAAATAGATATACATTATAATTATATTCTTCTTAATCAAAGTATTTCTATCCATAATATATTTCACTGTAAAAACATGAATATTCAGTACATACTTAAGAAATAAATAGCATACAAATTGCTTCAAATGACGTGAATCTACGTCAGCGGTCGCGAAAGTGTTAATGAGATGATTGGCAAGTATGTAAATGCATAGCTTCCAAGTTTTTAAATTTATTCCGGAATGTTGTTAGTCCCGCCCCTTTTCCACACCGTAATATTTTTATAGTAATTTTCTTAATACTCAATCGTAATTATATATTGAAGAAAATTTTTCTACAAAGATTACGGTGTGAAAAAAGGGCGGGGCTAAGAACATTCCGGAATAAATTTAAAAACTTGGCAGCTAGGTAAATGTATTAATACTTTCGCGACCGCGTGATTTTGACTTTTTGACAGTAAGGTCCATCTGTGGGCGTTATTCTCCCAAGTTACAATATTTCAGAACAACATTTTCTGTATTTACATTTATATTACAAACAGATATGCAATATAATTATATTCTTTCTAATCAAAGTATTTTTATCCATAGTATATTTCATTGTAAAAATATGAATATTGAATATATACTTAAGAAATAAGTAACATACAAATTACGAAAGTAACGCCCACTGGTGGAGTTACAGATTTTCAAATGCCGTAAATCTACGTTAGTGTGCGCGAAAGTGTTAAGATATTGTTAAATTCACTACAACTGATGTTATAATCTAAATCACCGGAATTAATAAAATTAAATTTAAAAAATATTTTTTTTTAATTAACATTTATTTAACATTACTTACATTCAAATAGTTTATTTGAACTTTACTTCCTAAATCACTGGGGCTCATTTTATAATATAAATCAGTGAGGATACGCTAATGTGAATATGTTAGTGAATATTTCCATTATTGATAATTAGAAAAGAGAATGTAAGAAAAGAAGGAAATTTCAATAATTAATTTATTTTCTACACATTTTAAGTAACATTGCAATGTGAAAATACTAAATAAATTAATTTGCAAACAAATTTATAGTCATAAATACAATGAACATTTTGATAGACTGCTGTTGCTGAGTACTTTGAACGAATACTTTTTCAGTTTCATTGCATCTTCTTCAATAGGCTACAAAGACATAAATGTTGGTTTTCAAGTGCTTACTAAATCAAAACTAGGAATTTGTAACACTTTCGCGACCGCATCTTTTTATCTTTTTTTACAGTAAGGTCCGCCTGTAGGCGTTATTCTCCCAAGTTACAATTTTTCAGAACAAAATTTTCTGTATTCACATTTGTATTACAAATGAATATACATTATAATTATACTCTTTGTGATCAAAGTATTTGTATCCATAGTATATTGATTGTTGAATATCGTGTATATTTTAAAGAAACAAGTAAGATACAAATTGCAAAAGAAACGCCCACTGGTTGAGTTACAGATTTTCAAATGACGTGAATCTACGTCAGCGGTCGCGAAAGTGTTAATCGAATAGTTAAAAAATGCACATATGAAAATAAAACTGATTAGTATTTATTAATTTTTTTTTAGAAAAGAGTAAATACGACTCTTTTAAATTTAAAATAATGTTACATTTTGAATAATCTCACGGATATTGATTACTAAAAAAGAAAATAAACTTAATTTTAATAAGACTCTTTTTTTTTTTTTTTTTTTAATCTAAACAAAAAAATATTAATGTGCTGGTGTATTGACACAAATAAAATTTACATATATTACTAAAATAGATTACTTTGAATATTTTTAATTTTTATATTTTCACTTATTACTTTTTATCTCTTTTCTTATTTTATTTCATTATTTTCTACATTTTTATTTTTTGTATGCTATAAAAACTCTCTTTAAAGGAACGAAAACAAACAACATAAGTTCTGATACAACAACTTAACGATCAAAAGTAGTTGAGTTGAAGTTTACATTACTCCTTAATACTTCTAGAGATTAAAAGGGAACTGAACTTGTAAACATCTTAAATTAAAAAATATCAGGAGTATATTTAAGCTTCATGTCATAACGCTAGTTCTACTTTTTTTTTTTCTGCAGAAGCTTTTTACAGCATATTTATTGCATATGTAAAACTTTTCAGATACTTATAAAACGCCTTGATAATCTAGCAAAGGCGTTATCGATTGCGGAAGTGAAAGAATTTAATGTTTTACGTTTATTTGGATTTTTTATGATAAGACTTTCGATACAAAAATCTTCATCTCTGTCCCATTTATTTCAGAACCAACATTTGAATCAAGAAGAAAAAAAAATATATTACTTTTATTATACTGTAAAATTCTTTTAGAGAAAAGAGGTATTAAAAACTTTAGAGTTTTTAATTTCAGACATCTTTTACATAGAGTTTAAATATATCACTTATTTATTTATATCACTTTAATTATTTTAACATATTTTATTTATATCACTTTTAATTCTTTTGTTATAAAATGTACTTGATAATCATAATTAATGTAAATGATATATTTATTTTCCCTATTTATATTTTAGGTCATTTCATACTTGCCAACCATCTTATTAATAACCGTACAATTGTTAACGCCCCCTGAAAAAACGCCTCTTTTCTCACACCGCTATATTTTTAGAGTAATTCCCTCCAAATGTTGTTACGATTAAATAAGACTAAAATTACTCCAAAAAATTATTGGTGTGCAAAAAAAGGCGGGTACTAAAAATTGTACGGTTCATAATGAGATGGTTGGCAAGTATGTCATTTAAGAAATTATTTTTACATTACTATAATTTCTTAAATGGCCCAGTCATCCTCTTAAAACGATTCGGGGAGCAGTCGAATATTAGCGTAAGAGATTATTTTGAGTAATCGATGAAGATGGCGATCCATTCGAATAAAATTATTTCAAGTTAAACTTTTATTTATAGTATTCCTCATATTTGTATATTTATCCTTTTTTCTTTTATATATGTACAATGAAATGATTTAATATTTGTAACAGTATTTTGTAGCCACCCTGTAGACAAAGCATAAAACGTTTACATGGTTTTTCTATTTTGTAATGGAAAACTCACACGCCACGTTTCATAAAACCGATAATTCGAAAATGTATATATTTACACATTTTGCTTACCTAATTTGAGCTCTGAAGATATATTCTTACGACATTTACCAAAACAAAGTGATGGGTTTGATAATTCAGAAGGAATCCAGAAATTCATAAATAATTTTAAAAATCTGATAAATAAGATGACGTACGATAGTAATAATTGCATGCTCTAAATTTCTAAAGTTGTTTTATCAATAGATTTAACAGAAGAATATGAAATCATAGCTGCCAATATTTTAATTTATTCCGGAGTATTTTTAGCCCCGTCTTTATTTCGTACCACTTATTTTTTTAAAGTAATTTTGTCTTATTTTATCACAGTTATATATTAAAGAATTTTTTTCTGTAAATAAAGTAGTGCGAAATAAAGACGGGACTAAAAGTTCTCCGGAATAAATTAAAATATTGGCATAGCTGCCAATATTTTAATTTATTCCGGAGTACTCTTAGCCCCGCCTTTATTTCACACCACTTTTTTGTTGTTTTTTTTTAAATAAATTTCAATATAAAACTTCGATAAAATAAGAAAAATCACTTTTAAAAAATAAGTGGTACAAAATAGAGGCAGGGCTAAAATTACTCCGGAATAAATTAAAATATTGGCAGCTATGTGAAATATAAATCATGTTGAACAAGCTTTTTTTTTTTTTTTTTTAACTAAACAACGAGTCATTTCAGTTCGAAAAGGCTTTAGGCACTGCTTGGAAATAATTCATGTATTGAAGCGCGTTTAAAACTTGATAGAAAAAAAAAAAAAAAAAAAAAAAACTCTTTTCTTTTTTTAAGAATATTTTATCAAACCCGTCATTACATTTAAAACTAATAGTCCTCCGTACAAAACTAAATTCTGCATTTACCAGAATCAGAATTTCAACAATTTTTTTTTTTTTTTTTTTTTTTTTTTTTTTTTTTTTTTAAAGGAAAAGAAAATTAATAATAACACAGGCCGACATGTAAAATTTTGATTTTATAATTTTGGCTGATCTTTATGTTTTTTGGTGTGCTGAAACCGAAAATGAAGCCAGTTTTTCTCTATCACGTATAGATTTTTGTCAATACAGGATGCCTGCCTATACAATTTCTTCCATTACTCTCCCACCAATATAATTATATGGTAAGTTTTATAGTATGTTTCCATGATTTATTAATCGTGGATACCTATTGTTGTAATTGTGAAGCTCTAGAGAGACTTAAAATCATATCAATCAACAAACCAACCGATTGTTATGATGGTATATGTAAGAAATCGTCTCGCTAAACACCCTGTATTGACAAAGATCTATACGTGATAGGGAAAAATGGGCTGCATTTTCGGTTTCAGCACATCAAAAAACATAAAGATCAGCCGAAATCATCAAATCAAATTTTGTCAACTTCATTTTTGTAGGACTGTGAATTAGTATCGAAACGCACAGGATCGAAAAAGTTAAAAAAGCCCTTTTTTAGATAAACCATAATTTATGCATTATTTAATTTAAAAAAAAAAAAAACATAATTTTTTTATTTTTATTTATTTATTTATTTTTAATTTTGAACACGCAAATACGAATTATACATAAAGTGTTTCATAAGTTTTGAATTAATTCCATTTAAAATTTAAACTTAAACAAGCTGTAACGCAAATAAAGCTAAATAGAAAAAAAAAAAAAAAATGCGAACCTCGATTGATTATTCATTCAAAGAACATGGATGTATATCTTTTCCTTAATCAAAGTTTTAATCAACAATCTCATAAAATAAAAATTGATCAGAACTTTTAATCTCTAAGAAGATTTGTTGATATTTTATGGCATTGTAAATAAATATAATTGCATAAGTTTAAATAAATCAAAGGCATTTACGCATTGATAAACGAACTTTGCGATGGAAAAAGGTGTATTTATATAAGACACTGTTTTTAAATAAAGCCTGTTGTTTGAATCTTATCAAGAATTCATGTATTTAATTTAAAGCTATTTGGAGGCCTTAAGAACCACCCAAATGTTAAAATTAATTAAGGAAATCAGCATGAAATCAACAGTTTTATTTAAATAAAAGGATTTTTCTCTTTCATTAACCTTATAAGACTGATGATATTTTTTTTTTTTTTTTTTTTTTTTTTTTTCCTTTTCAAATATTCCTTTGAAAGTTTTCTAAAGGAAATCTCAACGGTGATTTCTTAAACTGATATGCTTCACTTGGAATTAATTAAGGAGAAAGGTAATATGTATTTTTTTCTCATGTGTATTTAAGACATTTAAAGATAGAGTATTAAAAGTTATAAGATACTTCAAATTCTCTGCTCCTTTAAAATGTACTACAATAAATAGATATCATATTAATTCATAATATCCAAATGAATGAGTTTATTCTTTAATAATACATTAAAACTTTATAAATTTGCTATAATTAGTACATTTGACATGAATTTAATCTTAAAGAAACACTTAAACTTACTTAAACATAAAAAAAACTTTAAAACCTATGCTCTATCTCATCGGCATTATATCTCTTAGTTGCTGCAGCTATCTGTATAATTTATACGTTAAAAAAAAAAAAAAATGATTTATATATATATATATATATATAGTACATAATAAGAAAATTTTTCAATTAAATTTCTGTGCAATTGAAATAGATATACCGAGTGATTCAAATTAAATGTGACAGCGATTGTCTCGTAAACTGAAAAAAAAAAATAGAAACATACTTCCAATTACAAAATTGGTGCAAATTAAAAACAGATTTCAGATATGGCATTATTTTGTACAAGAGGTATACATATATACATATGTATACATATTAAAATACGAAATTTAATTTTTATACGGTCCCTCCTATCATATCACTTTTATTTAGAAAACTAGGCTTCTCGGTCAAAAAATTCCACTAAGTGGAAATTTCGCTGAGTTATTACAATTTGAAAATTCTAGCAGTTTTTGTCAAGTTCTAAGGGGTTGTATCAAAAGTGAGAAATTGTAATTACTATGGATTTTATTTTCAGCGCTAGGGGAAAAAGGAAAAAAAACTATTTTTCATTCAGGAAAAAACGGCAATTTTAACCTTTAATTGCCATCTTTCCCGGAGTGAATACACCCAGGAGTACACATGAATAATTTAGCAAATAAAATTTATGAATAATTTATACGTACTAAAGATGAATAAAACTCTAGATACAGTTCCAAATTCATTTTTTTTTTTCTTTTTCATTTTCTTTTATTTCTTTTACTCTTATCTTTTTCTTTTTTTAATAAATAACGACATTTAAGGAATTCTATCGTTTCTATCAACTATTTTTGTCTGGTAAAATTTAATTACATCTAATTTTTTATTAACACTTACCAACAAGCTTGAAAAATGTTTATAACTTCGGTCTCGTACCCATGCTCCAACTCCCATTTATATTCATAAATATTCATGAAATCCTTTAACCCCTTAACGCGCGGCGTCCACGCTGCGAGGACGCAAAATTTAAGATCCAGCTGCAGAAATTCATCCCGGAAATTTTTTAGCAAAAATTTATGTTTATAACATATCAGAAAAGGCCGGGTTTTTTAACCTTAAAATTTAAAATTTCTTTTAGTTTAATTTAGTTCATGAATTCCGGTGGCAGTATAATTTAAATGATCCTAATTGTCTTGCGCCGCAAAGGGTTAAAATTGATTTATGTCACGGGATATTTCCTACTGAAAATTGTGCAAATACCGTTACTTTTTTGTATACTGGGTGACTCAAAATACATGTAACGATTATCGCACTGAGAAAAAAATTCTGTAACTGACATGTAGTATCTAAATTGTGGCTCTAGAAAAAATAGTTCCATGTCATCCTTATAAATTCTAGTCTCCATTGAAAGCAAGTTCTAGAAACCCCTATTAGAATTCTAGAAAGTTTATTTTATATTATCGAGGTCAAACCTATTTGAAAATATCTCCAAATAAATGCGAACACAAGAGGCGGGTTTCAGCAACTATAATCTTGGTTTATTTAACCAATTCTAGATAATCAAGCGAGAATTTCTTGCCATACAAAAGATTCAGAATATTGTTTCACCATTTAGATATGTGTAGTCTAGAAATTCTCGATTTGGTACAAGGGGCTGTATACATATTAAAACACGAAATTTAATTTTTATACGGTCCCTCCTATTACATGACTCATATCTGAAAATAAAATATTGATTTCGGTCTAAGAAGGGGATAAAAAACATCGTTCTGCGTGAAAAATTTGCTAAGTTATCGCAATTTGAAAATTCTTGCATTTTCCCTGAAGTCTTGAGTGGCTGTTTCTAGAGCCTAAAGAGTAATTGAATTGTAATTTCATTACACTTCAAGTAATCTTTATTATTCATTTATGTTCGCTTCATGTATCATGGCAATCATTTCATTTCTATTATAGCTAAAATTGCTTTTTGCTAGAATTAAATTTTTAAAGCATATTTATTATATAATAAGTGTAATAATAAAATTTCACTCTGAATTATAATGAAGGTTGTGGGTGAAAGTTGATCGCGTGTGTTAAAGCCGTTTGACTTGATGAGTGAAATGCCCTCCTTGGGAGGGGGGGATCTTCCTAAAAGGTCTTATTACATATTTACAGAATTTTCGGAGAAAACCGCGGAAAATTCCGAGTGAAAAGGCTAACGAGCTCGAGCAGAGATCGAACCTGGCACATCTCATGTTGATAAATGATATGAGTAAATGATATTTTTTGAACACTTATCAACAAATATAAAATAAAGTTTGCGGCTTTAATTATCAGGTCTTTGTGAACATTTTTATAACGACTTGAAACTGATATATGTTATTTAAATCCACAAAGGCATATTTTCTGTTGTAAACAGTACAAATAGCGATAATCGTTTGTGTACAAGGAATCGTAAAAGAGTTTTAAGACTATATTACGTTCGGTGAGAGGTATGCTTTAAAGCATATTTTTATTTCTGTTTTGCACATAACATAGAAAAATTAGTATCGGTTATTCAGATGCACAAAACCATATTTTAAATGGAATATGGTATGTTTAGCGTTGATAGTTCGTTTACAGAACTACATAAAAATATAAGTGGAAATTGCTAATGCGTTATCAGTTAGGTTATAAAGTTTTAGCACTTTCAAACAAGCTTTAATAAGTATTTATAATTTAGGTTCGATTATTAGTCTATCGAACTATCTCACCACCTTTTTATTTCCATAAAAAATTTTAGAATTGTTTGAAACAGACCAATAAGGTTTCCTATATAGTAGAAACGGTGTGATAAACAGCAATAATTTATATACAGGGCCAAACACACACATTTACAGGTATACAGGGTGATTTTGCATGAATATGGGCGGGTCTCTCCAATGTTGCCTATTTAAGAAAAAGAGTTTTTATATGCTAACGTTTACATAAGTAAATAAATTCTACAATTATCGATTATTTTATCTCAGTGATTGCAATAATACAAATATTGTACGTGGTTTTCCAAAATAATGAAGCATGCAAAATTTTAAAATTTACACTGTAGGCGGAGTTAGTAGTAACCCAAAACATCTGGTTCTTAAAGGGCTAAAATGAAGTTTGGAGACGTGGGTTCCTATACAAATCTCAATGCTTGTGATGTTTTCTACCTCCCCCTACAAGTTTGTCCCATGAATTCGGAATCATACTGTATATATATATATATATATTTAGCATACATGCCAACCATCTCATTATGAAGCATAAAATTTTTAATACCCGCCTTTATAATCACAGCAGTAACTTTTTAGAGTAATTTTATTCTTATTTAATCGCAACAACATTTGGAGAGAATTACTCTAAAAATAAAAAGGTTTGGAATTTTCCTAATGGGGCGTTAACAATGTTACGCTTATTAATGAGATGGTTGGTAGGTATGATATAGATTATTTTAGTACTACACTGCATATATTATTAATATTTTAGCAGAGGTTGCGCAAATGTTCTTTTTCCTATCAAATGCATTTAAAAACATAATCTGGTGTGTCACTCACACGACTTTCTCTCACTCTAAAATTTAATACTATAAATACTGATTGGAGAATCCCTGCTAATTACATTTAATTTAAAAGAATGATTTCGATTAATTATTGTGCACGTCTAAAAACTTTGTACACACCACTTGGTGCACCTATATTTAATCCTATATTTAATCCTACACACACACTCCAGTGTAAATTGCATTTTCGTCAGTTTTCAAGTATTGTCCTACTGTATTCTAGTTTTGTGTAGCTCTGTAAATGAACAGCATACTTGCCAATATTCTGATTAATATTCCGTAAAAATTTTAGCCCTGCTTTTTTTTTTTTTTTTTTTTTTTTTAATTTCACATCAGCTTTTCTTTGAGAGTTTTTCTTCTTATGTAATAATAGATGCCAACATTTTAATTTATTCTGGAGTATTTTTAGCCCCGCCTTTATTCCATACCACTAATTTTTTATAAATATATTTTCTTACTTTATCGAAATTATGTATTGGAAAAAAAAAAAAAAAATCTGTAGAAAAAGTGGTGAGAAATACAGGCTGCACTAAAAGTACGCCGGAATAAATTAAAATGTTGGCATCTATGTGTAATCGCCATACTTGCCAACATCCTAATTAATATTCCGTTGTGTTGTTAGTCCCGCCCTTTTTTTACACCAGTGAATTTTTAAAGTAATATTCTCCAAATGCAATTGCGATCAAATGAGAAGAAAAATAATCTAAAAAGATACTGGTGTGAAAAAAAAAGGAGGAGATAATAACAATACTACGAAATATTAATTAGTAAGCTGGCAAGTATGGAAATCGCATTACGCAATTGCATTTGGAGAAAATTTCTCTAAATATTAAGTGGTGTGGAACTATCAATTTTACGGAATATTAATTAGGGTGTTGGCAGGTATGGAATAGTGATTGATTTTCATACCATGTTCTACATAAAACCTACTTTTACGCATATAAAAAATGTACAATAATTTTATTTGGTTTAATGTAGCCTGCAGATGTTAGTATTACTGACTTGCAATTTTCTACATAGATGTAATTTATCTGAATTCTCTTAGGTGTTCCTGAATGCGAACCATTTGCAGAATTGCTAACTTTTATAATTTATTCCGGAGCATTTTTAGCCACACCTTCTTTTCACACCAGAAAGATTGAAGAATAGTTTTCTCCCATATGTGACAATGATGAAATAGGAAGAAAATCATTCTTCAAAATTACTGGTATAAAAAAAAAATGAAACTAACAATACTCTCGAATAAATTATAATAGTTGACAAATTTGCATTTGCTTGATCACAACGAAAAGGTTAGTGTAGCACCCATATACGATATACGTTTAGGATACCGACTTTGAACTTCCTGTTGTTATTTGTTCTCTAGGTATGCTGATAACAGACGCACTGACAGACACAAACACACACACAGAGAGACCAACCGGTAAAAATACGTTTTTTGGTTTCAGGGATCCTTAAAACGGGTATGTATAACAAAACTCAATTTCGAAAATTCTATTCTAAAACAGTAATTTCTCTACCATACATATAGGTATGAGAAAGAACAAAAAAAAAAAAAAAAAAAAAATTAATGGGATCAAGTAAGATGAAAGATTGGTCAACTACAACTAATTCAATAAAATAGATAAATACTTCCTTTATAATTAAAAACTTTGAAGATAGAGGGGGAAAATAATTAGGCGAAAAACAGATTTTTGCTTTCTCCATATCAGGAGAGTCTATTCATCCTCCAAACAAATAGCCAATATCTAAACTGAAATGTAAAAGAAGATCATAAAACTGTTTAAGACTGAAAATTATGTTCAAGTAATTAAACTGAAGAAATTTCTCATTGATTGCTTAAAAGTATTGATTACACTGTGTGACATGATATCGGCACACGTAAAACTGATAGCTATTATCGATAGCTATTAATTACAGTATGTCGGCAGTGTATATGTTATGTTTCTATCACGTCTCGTTTTTGAGGTATATTTGCATTATCTGTTTTTTTATAAACAGAAGGTGGGATTATGTCTTCAAAGAGGCGGAGTTTTCACACAATAAGAGAATAGCTACCTTTCAATTAACGTACCAAAAAATGGGACGTGTTAGAAAACTATGCGTATATGTTTCCATTTATCGATAAGTATGGATGAATAAATAGGCAAATATGGAATGGATACTTATTTTTTTTTTTTTTTCTAACACAGTGTAATGTTATATGAGTAGTAGTTTCAATTTTTGTATGTATACTGTGAAAAATAAGAAACTGAATATATCTGAACAAAATTTACTATAGAAAATGTTGATTAGGCAAGAGTATATTAAAATGAAGAATTACTACCGGAAAAACCTTAAAGACGTAAAAGAAATCTACAGTCCTTTAAAACTGTAGCTCCAAAGTGGCCCGGATTACAAATGTAAATGTCTGTAGTGGGCGTGTGCTACAGATAAAGCAACAGAAAAAAATAAGTTACAAATTTTGCATATTTTGTGGACAATATTTGTTTTTAACGTTTTATATAGTGTTTCATGTTACAAATATAATAATAAGAGAGTTTGTTACCGGTTTTTGTTTAATAACTTTAATAAAATTAAAATATGTACAGTCCGGGAAAAAAAAAAAAAAAAAAAAAAAAACGCAACACTCAACGTAACTTCGTTGCTAATTGATGTAGAAAAATGTAATAGGTATCATGCGACGAGGAATTGTGAGTAGTTTCAAAAAATGAACTGAAATTTTGAATTGGGGGTCGTCTACATGTTAAAACGCGCACCAACTTTGAATTTTTTCAATGGTAATGCCCAATTTTTATTTTATATTTGAATTCCTCGGATCGCGACAACGCGAAAAAGTATATTGGTTGTATATTTTACTTATTTTTTCACAGAGTTATAAGCGTTCAAAGTTTCAAGGTGCTAATGTTAAATTCATATTTCAAACTTTTATTAATAACTTCCCAAGAAACACCTTGATCGATACATATATATATATATATTTTTTTTTTTTACGAGATACAGTGAAGAAACCCAATCATAATCCATGTTTACTTTTGATTCTGAAAAATATTTTTAATTTTGAAAAATATTAATAAATTCATATTCATAAAAATTATGAATTATGACCTATATTAATTTTTACATAGAATTAATCGTAATACTGAAAAATACGGATGTGCAAATTTGCAGCTCATTCCAGTTGTTAGTTTTCGAGATATAAATAAATCTTTCTTTTGGAGTGGTTTAGGAGGCCGTCTCATATAAAGTTTTGCATGAGATAACGAATCAAATCTTAAAAAATAACAAAGAAAATTAAACAAAATATTTTTATTTTTCATTTACGGATCAAATTATATAACAACAACGTCAAACGCAAAGAAATGAAGCAAAAATCATGAATTTTAGACAGTAGTGTTAGCATCAAGAATTCCTGTTTTCTAAGGAAGACAAGCCCCGCCTTCATCATTCTTCAAAAAAAAATTACAGAAAAGAAAAGTAAGTGTGACATTGAGTAATGAATTCGTGTTAAACCCCTTGTTTTATGTTGACAAAAATATGCACAAGTGGTATTTATTTCATCGATTACTGGTGATAAATTTTGAATCTTTTAAACGAACGCTAGAAGAAAAAAATTAACTAAATAGGCGGGGTTTACTGTTTTAAAGCGAAAAAAAGGTTTAATGTCAATTTAAAAAAAACGAATGGAATTGGAATGCGAGACAGACTAGTAAAATCGTTTCTTAACTACCGTTATAGTTAAAGGTGTAATCATTTCCTTCATATATTGCTTTATTTTTTTTATTTTGTAAAGGGGAGGATTATTATTTTAAGGATAATTTAGTCTTTAAAATTTCCTTAATATTTTTTAACTTTATATATTTTTTAAAATGTACTTTAACTTTTATAAATATATTTTAACACGTTTTTGACTGCAGGATTTTGTCTTTTTGACAGTAAGATCCGCCTACGAGCGTTATTCTCTCAAAATAAAATATTCCAGAACAAATATTCTTTATTCGCAATTATATTACAAATGGATATACATTATAATTATATTCTTTCAAATCAATGTATTTCTATCTATAGCTATAGTATATTTTATTGCAAAATATGAACACTGGTAGAGCCTGATTAAGGGGGAAGCACACATTATTTATACTTACACCGTTATTTTTTAACAAATACTTTTCTCCTATGATAAACAGCAAATTCTCATTAAAAATTATTTTAAAAGAATTCTTGTGTCTAATAACGGTGAGTAAATTGGTTTGTTTTACACCGTTCATATTTTATAAAAATATTTCCTCGTCAAAGCGTTGAATTTCTATGACATGAAATAAAAAATAATTGTAAAAATATTCCGGTGAGAGCGCAGATAATGTGTGCTTCCCCCTTAATCAGGCTCTGAACACTGGGTACACACATAAGAAATATGTAACACAGAAATTATGAAAGAAACGCCCACTGACAGAGTTACAGATTTTCGAATAAAGTAAATCTAAGTCAGCAGTCTCGAAATGGTTCATTAAGAAGTTATATTTTCATGGAAATTATAAAACGAATCGTACAGTTCCAAAGAGTTCAACTCAACCAAAACTGGTAAGTGAGATTAAAATTGTTTAATATTTACTTCTTGAACTTTTACAATCCGCGATTGTAATGAAATGCTCGCCCTCTGGTGGGCTAAGTGGAAATTACAATTAACATGAATAGCTTTCGGCTTTCATCGAGACGCCATTGCTTGCCGATCTTTAGTTTCATATATATTTATTGAATAAAAATGAATAAATCCGGTAAAAATGGTAACACATACTGTTGTGTGCCACAGTGTAACTCCAAAAATCAAGAAATCCAGAATTAAGCTTCCATTTATTTCCAAATGACAAATTTAAAATTTCAGTTGCTTCGGCTAATGGAAGTAAAGAATTAATCAGATGATTTGAAACTAATATTTCTCCAGCTTCAGTTAAATATCTACTTCCGATCGAACTTTGAATAAACTGAAATATTTTTTCCAAAAGCAATCAATTTTCCATGATGTAATGGCGGAGAAATTATAACACGAATATTAAGTAGTAACACAAATAGAACAATAATAAATACACGTGGCTATTATATTTACTAACAACAAAAGCTGAAAAAGCGTCCTCTATCGATCATTAACCTTTTGAGAGGGGCTCTTACGAAATCCTATGCTGAAGCGTGACAGATGCTGTCACAGCCCCTTTCAAAAGGTTAAAAACGCGGATAATTTATCCGTAAAGATTTAGTTATGCGTTGTTATGTATACATTATTACATTTCGTATATTATGTTACACCTACGAAAGAAAATTTAAGCTTTATTGGTGATCAGTACAGCCATAATAGACACTTTTCCTCGAAAAATATTGCACTTTTTTGAAAGAGTACTGTCTGGACCAGTCGCAAGTGTAATGTATTTAAATAGATCTAAATTTATCTAAAAAAGTACTGAAGTATACACAAATCTAAAAAACTGAAATCAGAATAATTAAGAAACCGAAAATAGTCCATGTTTTTATCAATTTTTATAATTTCTTTTTTTCTCTGAAAGATTTCCGGTGTGAAACATTAAAATTTTGTCTTTCGTATAGGATCTTAATTTTTCTACATTTACAGATAACCCCCAACACATTTTTGATTATAGCTCTATAAATACTAAAGATAAAGTATACATACAGTATACTTTTCCGCACTGACAGACTCTCAGAAATTCGAATATGATGTCAAAATTGGGTAATGCTATTGAAAGAAATCAAAGTTGGCGCTCATTTCAATATGTAGATGACCCCTAATTCAAATTTCGACGACATTTTCAGAAAGTGCATTTAATTTCGTGTTGAATTATGTCTATTAGATGTTCCTGCGTCAATTAATAACGAAATTACAGCTGGTGTTGCGTTTTTTTTCCCCGACTGTACAATAATTCTTAATTATAAATCGTTAATATAAACATTATAAAAATATAAATATATATTATAGACAATAATTAATTATAAATTTATTGTATCATTTATATTAATATAAATTTAGCGTTCTTTGGTGATTGTCTGGCATCCAGATAATAGGTATGTATCTTTTTATTGTTAATTAATGTAAGATCCACTTTCATGATAACAAAAACTTCCAGCTGGATCAGTTGGTATATTTCTATCAACAAACTATTGGGTTCTTTCTATTTTGAGCAAAGGGTTGGTAAGATAGAAACTCGCAAGAGAGTTAATGAAAGGGTGATTTAGACTAACGAGGGCAGTTAATATGTTTCGAGGGCAGTTAGACAACACCCCAACAAACAGCATGTTTCGCCATGCTCTTTCGTTTTCTGCTTGTTTTGGATTCCATTCATTATTTCAGTAAGGCGTTGTTGCATCGATCATTAGCGAAATTTCACAATTTATAACTGGAAAACAAGCTTTGCAGGGTATTTGTTCAATTGAAATTTTATTTTTCCGACTGAGTGAAAATAATGCCTGGACCTGGAGTCGAACCCCGGATCTTTGACTTACAAGGTCAAGGCTCTACCAATTGAGCTGTCCAGGCCGACAACCGGTCAGCATTACTCACTCAGACAACCTTTAGGCAGAAACATCTCTGGTCTATCATGTAGATAGCTCGACAGAAATAAGCCGCAGGAAATGGAAAACACCATTAAACAATGGGAGAAAGAAATACAATTTTTATTAAAATTGACCTTGTAAGTGAAAGATCCGGGGTTCGACTCCCGGTCCAGGCATTATTTTCACTCAGTCGGAAAAATAAAATTTCAATAAAATATGATTTTCTTCCACAGTTGATTGTGTGATTTTAATAAAAATTGTACTTGTTCAATGCGTCAAAAAACATGTTTATTTATGCTCTTTCGATTGGTGCTTGTTTGGATTATTATTATTATTATTATTATTATTATTATTATTATTATTATTATTATATTACGGGATGGTCTCCTTGTCAAAAGCGGTAGTTTTATGTGTTCACTTGTCTTCACAGATGAGGAAATGATTTTTATTTTTTCATAAAATGTTCTACATGTAACTAGACTGAATCTGCTTACGTACAAAAATGTGAAAGGTGTGGTAATCTTTCTAACTCGTCAATATCGTCGAATTTTAACTCTTGTAAATGATAAATATTATATAGCTGCTTATTTGAATCGAATGCAGGTTTTTTTTTTTTTTTTCTTTTTTTTTTTTTTTAATTACGGCCATGGAATGTTTTGTTATAGCATCTTCATTTAACTATAGTAGAATTAAGCCAGCCAGTAAATAAATATCACGAATTAATTTCCTTTTTTTTTTTTATTTTTTTTTTTTTTAATCATCATTCTAGTTTTCGATAAATAACACTGTGTTACAAAAAAAAAGTAAATTTTAGGTACAATTTTCAATTTTGCCTGTTTATTCACTCACACGTATCGCTAAATAAGTATATATAAGTATTTTTTCTCTAACACGTACCGTTTTTTACGTACGGTTAAAAAACTGAAATACTGAACTCGCAATATGTACAGTTGGAGGCAGAGCCTGATTAAAGGGGGAAGAACACATTATTTATACTTACACCGTTATTTTTTAACAAATACTTTCCTCCTATAATAAACAGAAAATTCTCAATAAAAATTATTATA
>OZ005649.1:31469173-31493173 GCA_963930645.1 Salticus scenicus
AAAGAATTCTGGTGTCAAATAACGGTGAATAAATTGGAGTCTTTTACACCGTTCATTTTTTATAAAAAAATATTTCCTCCTCAAATCGTGGAATTTCTATGACATGAAGTAAAAAATAACTGTATATACAACAATATACAAATAACTGTTATCTACATATTGAAATGAGCGCCAACTTTGATATTTTCAATAGCAACACCAAATTTTCACTTCATATTCGAATTTCTGAGAGTCTGGCAGTGCGGAATAGTATACTATTTGTGTACTTTATATTTAGTAATCATAGATTTATAATCAAAAATGTGTTGGGGATTATCTGTAAATGTAGAAAAATAAAATTAAAAACCTACAAGAAAAAACAAAATTTTATAGTTTCACACCGGAAATATTTCAAGAAAAAAAGATTTAAAAAAAAAAAAATAAAAATGTTCTCTACGAATCATATTATGATTCCTATGAAAATGTAAATTTCGCAATTAACAAACTTGAAACGTAGATTCACATTATTTGAAAATCTATAACTCTATCAGTGGGAGTTTCTTTCGTAATTTGTGTATTATCTATTTCTTAAGCATGTACCCAGTGTTCATATTTTTGCATTAAAATATACTATGGATACAAAATATATTGATTAGACAGAATATCATTATAATGTAAATCCATTTGCAATATAATTGTGAATATTAAAAATTTGCTCTGAAATATTTTATTTAGAAAGAATAACGCTTGTAGGCTGACTTTACTGTCAAAAAGACAAAATCCTGTGGTCGCAAAAGTGTTAATATATATTTACAAAAGTTAAAGTATATTTAAAAAAAAAAATGTATAGTTGAAATATATTTATAAAATTTTAAAGACTAAAGTATCCTTAAAATAATAATCCTTCCCCCCTACAAAATATAAATAAAATAAAATAAATAAAAAATAAAATAAAGCAATATATGAAGTAAAAGATTAAACCTTTAACTATGACAGCAGTTAAGAAACGATTTTACAAGTCTGTCTTACATTCCATTTCCTTTATTATTATTATTATTATTATTATTATTGACAATTTATACAATCAACCTATTTTTCTATTTTAAACAGTAAACCCCGCCTATTTAGATAATTTTTTTCTTCTAGTGCATACTTGCCAACATCCTAATTAACCCTTATCGCTGGTATGTCCCTTCTGAGGGGACATTAAAAAATCGAGCCACGCCTTAAGGGGACTTTCTACTTATCGTCTCCGAAAGCCGAAGCCAATGTTATTCTATGGGAAATTTTGCTTCATTATAATTCATTAACTAGTACATATTTTTAAATTCCGTTTTCACTTTCCGAAACTTCACAACTGTTAAACAATTTATCGCTTTCTAAAAATTGATTTTTTTATATTTTTAAGATTTCATTTTTAAGCTCCAAAATGAAAAATTTCGCATTGTGAAAATTCGCATTTTACAACCTTAAAATAAAATATTAAAAATTTTAAAAAGCGTTAAATTGTTTAATAGTTGTAAGTTTCTGAAAGTGAAAAAGGAATTTAAAAATATCCATGACTCCATAGAATAACTTTGACTCTGGCTTCTGGGGACGATAAGTGGAGAGGCCTCTTAAGGTGCTCCTCTGCAAATGAAATGTTATTTTTCTAAAACGTGTAATTATAGACTACCTTTTGGCTACCGGAAAATTTTAACAGAAAAACTTATTTTATTTAATGATGAAGTAAAATAAAACAAATTATTACAAATTTTCGGTAGCCAAAAGGTAGTAAGTTGGAAACTATACGTGTGACGCTTTAAAGGAAGGCCAAAAGGCGTGTCTTACGGAAAATATGCCGAGCGCAAAGGGTTAATATTTCGTAGTATTATTAGCCACGCCACCTTTTTTTTTTTTTTTTTTTTTTTTTTTTTTTTTTTTTTAACATCAGTATTATTTTAGTGTACTTTTCGTCTTATTTGATCGTAATTGCATTTGGAGAATATTACTCTACAAATTTACTGATGTGAGAAAAAGGGCGGGACTAGCAACACTACAAAATATTAATGAGGATGTTGGCAAATATGCTAGTGTTAGTTTAAAGGATTCAAAATTTATCACCAGATGAAGTATATTTTTGTCAACGTAAAATAAGGGGTTTAACACGAATACTCAAAGTCACCTTTACTTTTCTTTTCTGTATTGTTTTCTTTTGAAGAACGATAACAGGCGGGACTTTAGAAAACAGGAATTCTTGATGCTAACACTAATGTCAAAAAAATCATCATTTTTGTTTCATTTCTTCGTGTATGATGTTGTTGTTATATAATTTCACCCGTAAATAAAAAATAAAAATGTTTTGTTCAATTTTCTCTGTTGTATTTTAAGATTTGCTTCGTTATCTCATGCAGAGCTTTATAAGAGACGGCCCCCTAAACCACTCCAAAAGAAAGATTTATTTATATCTCGAAAACTAATAACTGGAATGAGCTGTAAATTTGCACACTTATATTTTTCAGCATTGGGATTCATTTTATGTAAAAATTAATCTAGGTCATAATTCATAATTTTTATGAATATGAATTTATTAAATTTTTCAGAATTAAATATATTTTTCAGAATCAAAAAAAAGTAAACATGCATTATGTTTGAGTTTCTTCACTGTATCTCGTAAAAAAAAAAAAAAAAAAAAAAAAAAAAAAATATCGATCAAGTTGTTTCTTGGGAAGTTATTAATAAAAGTTTTAAATATGAATTTAACATTAGCACCTTCAAACTTTGAACACTTATAACTCTTTAAAAAGAATAAGTAAAATACACAACCAATATTAAATTTTACTTATTCTTTTATATTTTACTTTTTTGCATCGTCGCGACCCCAGGAATTCAAATATAAAATAAAAATAGTGTGTTACCATTGAAAAAATAAAAGTTGGTGCACCTTTTAATATGTAGACGACCCCCAATTCAAAATTTCAATTCATTTTCTGAAAGTGCTAACATTTCCCAGTTGAATGAAACCTATTGCATTCTTGTGCATTGATTAACAACAGAGTTATATCGAGTGCTGCGTTTTTTTTTTTCCCGACTGTACATTACTATAAATG
Source organism: Salticus scenicus (assembly GCA_963930645.1). Classification (NCBI taxonomy): domain Eukaryota; kingdom Metazoa; phylum Arthropoda; class Arachnida; order Araneae; family Salticidae; genus Salticus; species Salticus scenicus. The sequence continues at coordinate 31,472,242 of OZ005649.1, forward strand.
TATCGAGAAGTATTTCTGCATAAAATTTGTGGTGGCAAGAAAGGCGGCTATTTATTATCTTTTAGAGTGTCCTGATAAAAGGGCGGAGAGTTTACGACCCCTGCATTTTAATTTATTCCGGCACATTGCTTGTACCAGCCCTTTTTTCACACCACTTTTCTTGCAAGGTATTTTTCTCCTTATTAAATCGTAATTTTATATTGGAGAAAAAATTTTGCAAATAAAATGGCATAGAAAAAAAGGGGACGGGTACTAACAGTGACAGTGCTCAGGAATAAATTAAAAATTTTGCATGTCTAATTGAACTTTGGTTAATGAAGCCTGGAGTATGCAAAATTTTCCTTTAAAACCACATTAATGACACAGTTAAAGAAAATAATAATAATAAAATAAATTTATAATTGAAGAGTTTGGGCTTAACGACAAATGCTCAAAATAAACTAAATCGCAGTGAATTCTTTGCAAAAGTATATTTTACTGCATTGTTGAAATATTTTTCTTAACACCTTTCATATTTATTAAAAGTTTGACTTTGTCATAAGAAAGACAACGTACAATACATATGAATACGTGTGTTTCAAATAATAAGTCATTCGTGAAGATTAAAATGTATCAATTCAAATGCAGAACTAGACAAAGGGATTGAATTATTTTCAATGCTTTGCTTAAATCAGCCGTCTATGTAATTCAGTTTAGTTTATTGTTCACTGCTTTGACTTTTAAATAAAGCTATTTGATCTTTGTTGGAAGGATTTTCACTTGCTATTTACACCGATTTTATAATTAAACACTATTATCAAAATAAATCTGTAAGCTTTTATTCTAAGTATTACGACAGTAAATCCAATTAATAATATCAATAGGCTTTTCAAAATATTAATTTGGGGATAAGATAAACAACCGCTTGTTACCTATGGAAAATAAAAAATAAAAAATACTTTTTTATTATATGTATATTGGAAATGAATAGGAGTATGTATATATTTTAAAATAGGGTTGGTTTAATTCAGTATTTAAATTTCATGAATTGTCAAATGTTAGGATATAAATAACAAAGATAATGAGATTTACTTCCCTGCTTAATTGAACAAGTTATTGTTGTAAATAAAAATTGGAGAAATTAGTCGCCTATACTTAAGTCATATAAATTGTGAATTAAAGAGTTGTGTATAAAACAATGAATATTTTTGACGAAGAAATTTCTAATTATATACTTATTCTGCTTATTACTGTGTAAATATCGAACAAATATTAAAGTTATCTTAAAGTTCACCAATAAATAGAAAGAAATTCGTTAAGTAGATTTTGCACGCATTCTTAATACCTGTTTATTTAGGTTACAAACTGCGATTTTTAGATTATTCCACAATAATGATCAGCATATCAAATTTAATTAATACTTTTTATTTTAATAAATGTTTATTTATCTGTGCGTTATCATAAACTTTTAAACTAGTTGTCATAGGTGGACGCTGCTCAACTCCTCATCATTTATTTGTTCTTCTAAATTTCTACTATAGCGCAGATTAGATTTGTGCTAAGTGAAATGAACCCTACTGATCACAGACTAAAACGCCCCACCCAGTGCTGCCAGATTGAGGGAATTTTTTATTTAACTCCGACCACTAAATTTTAATTGAAACGGATTTGTAATTATTTCGAAACATCTTTCACAGAAATCGTCTATATAATTAGGTAACCGTTACAAGTAAAATTTAACGATGGCTGTTGAATAAAAATTTCCCTCAAATCTGGCAGCACTGGCCCCACCCACTAAACAACCCTCCTTCTGACTCGATATATTTACTTTGTCATAATTTTCTGTTTAACTTTATTAGAGTCAATTTTTCATATCAGTATTTTACGCAACTCCATATCACAGAGGTGGAACACTGGCGATGAACTCATAACGGCATTTATTTAATGAATTTATCTACATATAGTTCCGCTGATTTAAGAAGCAGAAAATTTTGATTAATTCGTAGTGGTATGAATTCAAAGTTAGTGTTCCATCTATGGTTAGGGTTCTATCTCTAGGGATTATTGTTCTGGTATTACCAGAACAATAATCCCTATAATACAAGCTTATGCAAAATTTTGCCCTATCTTGCATGTTAAGAAAACGGAAATTTTGAATAATTTAATAAGTTTTCAAAGTAGAATGTCCTTACTCAATTTTGTACATGACAGTGTCATAAATGATAATTTAAAACTAGTACAAAATCTTGACGATGAAAATATTCTCCGTAATACATGTTTATATGATTTTTTTTTTTTTTTTTTCATATTCTCCCATGTTAAGAAAATAGTAAATTTCCAATAACTTATGAAGTTTTCAAATTTGAATATTGAAAACAAATAAGATTTTCATAGGTATCATAACTGATATTTTTAATTTGGTCAGACCTCTTTCCGATCAATGCTTCTTGAGATAAAATGTACATAGACTAACAAACTCACAAACTAACGCACTAGCGAACGAACAAACAAGAAAATTAGTTAAGTAACTACTTTACAGAGGGACTGTACATCGATTTTATGTTTTTCGGGTTTTTCCAATCTCAAAACTTGTAAAAACCTCAAAATACCGAGCTCGAAGATTTTCACGAATATCTAAATCCAGAGTTACCAACATCTCAACACTTCGCGACCGCTGATGTAGATTCACGTCATTTGAAAATCTGTAACTCCGCCTGTGGGCGTTTCTTTCGCCTTTTCTCTATTATATATTTCTTAAGTATATACTCATACTTGCCAACCATCTCATTAATAACCGTACAATTGTTAATGCCCCTTAAAAAACGCCCCTTTTATCACACCACTATATTTTTAGACTTATTCTCTCCAAATGTTGTTACAATTAAATAAGACTAAAATTACTCTAAAAAATTATTGGTTTGAAAAAAAAGGCGGGTACTAAAACTTGTACGGTTCATAATGAGATGGTTGGCAAGTATGTATACTTCATATTCACATTTTTATAATAAAATATACTATGGATACAACTACTTTGGTTAGAAAGAATATGATTGTATTTGTAATATAAATGTGAATACAGAAAATTTTGTTCTGAAATATTGGAACTTGGGAGAATAATTGGAAGAATTAACATTATTAAATTGTTTATTGTTAGTTATAATCATTTTATCTACCTGTTTACGCTTTCTTCTAATTTAGCTAAATGTTCTGACCATAATTTGACTGTTTATAGCGGAGCTGAGAAAGAAAACCACCAAATCGCCCATTGTCGATTCTTACATAGCATCACATCTATTCATTTAAATTATAGTTTAGACTTATATTACTTCTTTCAAATCACGGGTGTAATTTTTCTATTTTCTCAATATATTTATGTTAAATCATCCTTCTTCCACTATTTTATTCATTCCTTAAACCAATTCTAAAAAAATTTTTTCTTTATTTCAATACACGTTACTTTCCAGCTCCAGCGTTATTCTTAAGAAGCTTGGATTCTTATTATTAAGAAGATTCAAAGATTTTACATTCCAACGCTACATATTGCATAAATGCCAACTTGTACGTTTTTTTTTTTTTTTTTTTTTTTTTTTAATAAAAATTTTCATAAATCTTTTTAGTAATTTTCTTACATTAATCATAACAATTTCTTTTACAAAGAAATACCTGTGTTAAAAACCATACAAGTTGGCACTCATGATTCTGAAAAATAATCGCAGTATTCGTTGTGCTCGGTATAAAATAACCAACTTAACTCATAATAAATTATGATTTTTACATATTTTGCTGAAAGAAGTGAAATTCGGCTAATCGTTTTTGAAGATAAAAACGCGAACTACATAAAATATGTAATGTTCATCGTATCTTCGAGTGCTGAAATTTAAAAAAGAGGGTTTCTTATTTATTTATTATTATTATTATTATTATTATTATGTGTAAAAAGAAAAGAAAAATAAAGTTGTTATATGGACAAAAAGGGTCTAATTGCCACCCTTCCAGCTCTGTCAACTTTTAATTTATTTCGCTGTATTGTTAGAATCCGCGTCTCTTTCACATCACTTTCTTTATACAGTAATTTTCTATTACATGTAATTATGGTTAAGCCGTTCACATAGCTGCCAATATTTTTTTTTATTCCGGAGTACTTTTAGTCCCGTCTTTATTTCGCACCACTTTATTTATAGAATAATTTTCTTCAATACATAACTTCGATAAAATAAGAAAAAATTACTTTTAAAAAATAAATGGTACGTATTAGAGACGGGCCTAAAATTACTCTGAAATAAATTAAAATATTGGCAGCTATGTGTTCAGGGCCAATGTATCGCTCATTTAACCCTTTGCGCTCGGCATATTTTCCGTAAGACACGCCTTTTGGCGTTCCTTTAATCCTTTGTGCTTGGCATATTTTCCGTAAGACACGCCTTTTGGCGTTCCTTTAACCCTTTTGTGCTCGGCATATTTTCCGTAAGACACGCCTTTTGGCGTTACTTTAAAACGTCACACCTATAATTTCCAACTTACTACCTTTTGGCTACCGAAAAATTGTAATGATTTCTTTTATTTTACTTCATCATTAAATAAAATAAATCTTTCTGTTAATTTTTTCCATTAGCCTATAGTTACACGTTTTAGAAAAATAGCATTTCATTCGCAGAGGAACACCTTAAGGCGTGGCTCGATTTTTTAATGTCCCCTCAGAAGGGACATACGAGCGATAATCGAGAGCCACCAGAATTCGAGAACAAGATTACAGAGTTGCTAATTTTTCTGATTTATTCCGGAGCATTTTTAGCCCCTCCTTTCTTTTCACATCGCTTTATCTGAAGAATATTTTTCTCCATTTTGTAACTGCAATAAAATAATAAAAAAAAACGCTTCAATTAAAAATAAGTGGTATTGACGGGACTAACAATGCTCCAGAATAAATTATAAAATTTGTCAATTCTCAGGTTAGAAGAAAAGAAATAAATGAACTGTTTCGGCAAACTTTAAAAAGTATGATAAAAATTTGTGAAAAGTTTCCAGGATGAATTTTTTTGCAGTTGGGAATTAAAATCTATCCCACCTCCATTGCCCGAAAATTACTCCTCTGAAAAAAGTGGTATTAAATAAATAAATAAAAGTGGGTATTAACAATAAATGAAAAAGTTGACAGCTCTGCTCTTACTTTGAATGAAAACCCACATTTTGTTCTTGCATTAAGTTATTATGAATGTCCTAAGCAAAAGTGAGTAAGAGAGAATAGTTCCAAATATAACAAGAATAAGATTCTGTGTGACTGGAATAGTTCCCCCAATGGTCAAGCAAAGGCCTTGCTGAACTTGATTTATGAGACACAATCTTTCACTAAGTAAATTTCCTTCCAAAGGAATTTCATTGATAGCAGAAAGAATTTGCTGGTTGATAGTAGGAATTCTACCAGCTTCTTTAACAGCTATGAAAATGAAGACAAATATAAATAGCAACGTTACTATTGTCAGTATTCTGTATTCTTGAAGCTGAACGTGTTCTTGAATTCTGTCAAATAAAACGAAATACATTATTGTGGAAAGATTCAATACAGCCAAGTTCGCTACGTAGTTAAAATGCGTATCTGTAAAAGTTATCAGCCTTCTCACTCGACTGTACAGTAGATGATTCGATTTAAAGTCATATGGCGAATCCAGCATAGATATCTTTAAGGAGTCAAGGACTGTGCTCAGATGCCACGAAGAAAGTGCATAAAAGGCGTTACCCAAGCATAAAGGCAAACAACAACTAAAGAACAATGTATAAATGAAACCCATAGTAAACATTTCAACAACAGATGGATAAATTCTGTTCAAAATGAAGTACCATTTTGGATTTAGAGCAAGGAAAAGTCTAAATTTTTCCGGGAATGGTGACATTATTAAAATACAAAAAGCGCTTATTGTGAAGAAAATCACTACTGCACATAAAGCCGAGAATTTGTTTCGAGTGTTCTTGAGTGTAAATTTGTCGTTTTCTTCAATTCTGTATTTTGACAAAAGATTTAGAATCAGGATAAAATCTTTCCTTTTCCTATGCAAAAAGAATCTGAACAAGCTACCGGAACACAAAAGTAAGAAATTAGATAAAATATCGTGTTTAAAGCCATCCAAGAAAAATCCAAGTAAACAACAACCTGTTGCTAATGCTACGGTAGACGTCATGTAAAAAATTTGAGACATGATCAATCTTAATAGTTTGTATTTCTTTGTATTTCCAAATAAATCAATTCCAATTATCAAAAATGAGTACATAATAGGATCATAAATATTTCCAATGTTCCCACCGTAAAAACGATATTTTTGCTTTTCTTCTTTTCTAAGTTTCTCCAAATTTCTGGGTCTTTTTTCCATATTTGAAACGCTAAAACACTAATTCTAAGATATAGTTAATTCTAAAATATCAAACAATTTTTGTAGAATTTTATTGCTCTTGTTAAAAAAAGCAATCTAATCGCAAAAACTTGCAAAGTTTTCACTGTAAAAAATTATATTTTTGTGACATCTACTTCTCTCACTTTCTACAAATTTGTACCTATTTTCCAAGTTTGAAACACTAAAATACTAAATCTAACGTAAGAATGAATCTGAAATAATACTAAGCATTTGTTAAGATATTTTACCGCTTTTTTAAAATGTAACCCAATATGTTTTCCGCTGTCATTTTCACATATTTTTTTTTTTTTTTTTTTTTTTTTTTTTTACATATTTTGAAGTGTTGTTCAGCATTATACGTTAGATTTACTTGTAAAAATTGTACTATACAAATCGAAGCTCAATACTTTAAAAAATATATCCATAAAATGTATTATAACTCGGCAATTTTTCAATACTTTCAATTTTCAGAATCAAATATTCTTTGTTACGGGTAGAAAAAAAACTAAATGCAGAGAGGGAATGTAAAGTATAAATATTGTGTTACTTTGTAATATATTTAAAAGAACTTATAATAAAATCCATCAATTTCAGATGTGGTAAAATTAGATATGAGTAATGTATAAATATATCGACTGTTTCTGCTGCTTCTTTGTAATATATTGTTAAGTCCATTTTTTCAATTAAAAAAACCTCTCAGAATATAATAAAATGTATATTAAATAATAAATTTTGAGAATCACGCAACATGAATTCATATAAAAATCACCCGTCACAGTGCGTTTCGTTTCACGAGTGATTGACATATTTATTGTCATTGTAAAAATGAGGCGTGTTTTTATTTAAATTATTACACAGCTTTATTTTATTTATTTTTTAAGTGAATAGTATTATTTTTCTAAAAAAGAATATTCTAAGCTCTTTCAATGTATTTTGGAAACATTTTATATCATTTATTCATATATTCATATATTTTTGTTATCGTTATTGTATAAATATAAGAAATACGCGTTTCTAAAACACAATTAAAATAATGAAATCTTTTTTATTACATCATATAAAATTTCACGCATTTAAAAATAATAATAATAATAATAATAAGATACAGAAATAAAAGAAAAGAAAGAAAAAACATTCATCAACAGAGCTGTCAACCGTTCTGATTTTTCCAATATCGGCGTATTTTTATAGAAAGTTTCATATTATTTAATCACAGTAAACGGCAACAAAAGCTTAAATTCTTCTTAAAAATTTACCAGAACGGTTTGGCAGCTATGCAATAAATTGAATGCTTTTAAAAGAAACTTAGAAATATTGTTAACAATTCGCTATTTAATAATGATGCTTTTATGTTTGATCAGACGTTTGTTTCATAAAATTGTGGAGCATGTTTATTTATAAAATTAATTGAAGAAACTATAAAGAAATAAAATTGTTTCGAACTGTTTTGTTCATTATTTTTTATATTTCAATTATACCTTTGTCTCTTTTCAAAACTTTTCTTTGATTCTAACTCTGATTTATAAAAAAAAAAAAAAAAAAAAAAAAGTAACATTTGGCGTTAGACAAAATTAAATTAAATAAAAAGGGAAAATTAAATAAAGTTAATGAATGATAACAGAGCAAGTAACATCCAATAGTAATGAATAACATGTAGAAGGATCAGTAGCTCTGCAGTAAAAAATATCGTGTTCTATTGTTATAAGGATCTTTAGCTGACTCAAATCGCAATCCTTCGAAATCAAGCTCAACCTCTGCCAACTAGGCTAACGCCACGTCGCCGTCAATATTTCGCGGAATCATGAGTACAAAATTAACGATTTAAGCAAGAATAAAAATTATAGAAAATTGTAAGATTCCAAAACATCGTGTTTTGGAAATCAATGGACCCTAAGAGAAACTTTGCTGATACAGCATCAAGTATAAATGCTAATTATAATTTGTTCACAATTTTGGGTAGGACGATTACATCGAGATGCTTGTCAGCGTTAGCCTAAATCACTCATACATATACTTGCACTAGAATAGAAGACAAAAACCGAATCTACTGATCGAAAAGACTCAATTTCGAATACTTTGGAGCAGGGAAACACATGTGGCCAATGCCACACATCTTCCTCTGAATAATAACATGAGTAAAAAACGGGGTGGGGAAATTAGGAACTGGATTGTCTGCCAGAAGGGAAATAACAAAAGTAATGAAGCTAAACAATAATACGGGATCGCCCAGTCGGTAGAGCGCCGGGCTCGTAATTGGAATATTGCGGGTTTGGAACTCGAGCCGACCAAAGACCGTCGTGTACACTAATGGCGGCTGGTGCACATAAAATTGGTCGTGACCGCAATTTCCTCCATGTTCCCATCAAAATTATACCCCTGGGGGTCACCGAAGCGGGAGATCCCTCCCTTCCGTGGAGGATCAAAATTGTGATGGCATGTCTCCGGAACACCTCTAGTGGTGAGTCCCAGACCATCGCCAATTGCCCATTGCGCAGCACTAGTGCGACGTGAAACACCAACCAACTAAAAATAATACAAATAATATATAGAAAGTAATAAGATAATAAAAAATTTTGAGCTAATAAGAAATGAAAACATAATTTACTGAGAAGGAGAACTGATAAGGATAGCATTACAGCACTCAAGTAGAGAATAGGGATAAGCAAATCTTTTTTGCATTCTTTTTCAGGAAGCGTTTTATGTGTTTTACCTATTTTACCATGTTTTTATTAACTTCGATTCTTGTGTGTTTGTTTGTGGGTTTGTTTGTGGGTTTGTCAGGGACAAATCTTGCAATCGATTTTTAACTAACTTCCCGACTAGCTAGATACTTGAAATTTTCAGGACAGCTCACAACACGGTGACAATACATTTTTCTAATAATTTTAGTCAACTATTTCAAGTCCTGCTGCCTTTGGCAGCGCTTATATGATTCGACAGAAAATTTATTTAACTAACTTCCCGGATAGCTAGACATTTGAAACTTTCAGAATAGTTCAGAACAGGGTGAAAATGCATTTTCTTAAAACCTTTTGCCAACTGTCTTGGGTTCCCGCTGCCTTCGGCAGCGTTATCTGTACAAAGCTTGCAATCGATTTTTCACTAACTTTCCGACTAGCTAGACATTTGAAATTTTCAGGACAGCTCACAACACGGTGACAATACATTTTTCTAATAATTTTAGTCAGCTATTTCAAGTCCCGCTGCCTTCGGCAGCGCTTATATGATTCGACAGAAAATTTATTTAACCAACTTCCCGACTAGCTAGACATTTGAAACTTTCAGAATAGTTCAGAACACGGTGAAAATGCATTTTCTTAAAACCTTTAGCCAACTGTTTCGGGTTCCTGCTGCCTTCGGCAGCGTTATCAGTACAAAGCTTGCAATCGATTTTTCACTAACTTTCCGACTAGCTAGACATTTGAAACTTTTAGGACAGCTCACAACACAGTGACAATACATTTTTCTAATAATTTTAGTCAACTATTTCAGGTCCCGCTGCCTTCGGCAGCGCTTATATAATTCGACAGAAAATTTATTTAACTAACTTCCCGACTAGCTAGACATATAAAAGTTTCAGAATAGTTCAGAACACGGTGAAAATGCATTTTCTTAAAACCTTTAGCCAACTGTTTCGGGTTCCCGCTGCCCTCGGCAGCGTTATCAGTACAAAGCTTGCAATCGATTTTTCACTAACTTTCCGACTAGCTAGACATTTGAAATTTTCAGGACAGCTCACAACACGGTGACAATACATTTTTCTAATAATTTTAGTCAAATTTTTCAAGTCCCGCTGCCTACGGCAGCGCTTATATGATTTGACAGAAAATTTATTTAACCAACTTCCCGACTAGCTAGACATTTGAAACTTTCAGAATAGTTCAGAACACGGTGAAAATGCATTTTCTTAAAACCTTTAGCCAACTGTTTCGGGTTCCTGCTGCGTTCGGCAGCGTTATCAGTACAAAGCTTGCAATCGATTTTTCACTAACTTCCCGAATAGCTAGATATTTGAAACTTTCAGGATAGCTCAGAACACGGTGGCAATATATTTTTTTAATACTTTTAGTCAACTGTTTCAGGTCCCTACTGCCTTCGGCAGCGTTCATATGATTCAACAGAAAATTCATTTAACTAACTTCCCGAGTAGCTAGACATTTGAAACTTTCGGAACAGTTCAGAATACGGTGAAAGTGCTTTTTAAAAATATTTTTATCCAATTGCTTCGGGACCCTGCTGCCTTCGGCAGCGTTTCCAGTACAAAGCTTGCAATCAACTTTTAACTAACTTTCCGGCTAGATAGCCATTTGAAACTTTTATAATAGCTCAAAAAAAGACGATAGCAAGGAATTTTTTTAATACTTTTATCCAATTGCTGGGGTTCCGGCTGATTTCACTAGCGTTTATATGATTCAACAGAAAATTAAAAAACATGGTTTATAAAAATTTTTTTATCTTATAATTATTTTGATTTATTTTTCTTTTCGGTAACTATTGATATTTTATTTTTCTTTTACAATTAAAAAATAATCATCCATCCAAATAAGCTCTACCCACTCAGTAATCTTAAATTCCTCGTAAATTTTACTGATGTCAGTTTATTTTTTGCTTTTCGCACTTGTAATCGTGAGTTTTTTACGTGTTTTTCTATGCAAATTTTTCATGTCATTTTCCCTGCAACTTTCTCCTATAGTGGTCATACCAGCATTAGCTCGTAAATTACGATTTAAAAGCATTGCATTCAGATGATTATACATAGAAATTTGAATTGAATCTTTATTCATTTGACACGTTAATAAACCTTTACCGGTCCTAACGCTTTAAGGCGTTTTCTAAACGGACGAATGACCTTCGAAGTGATTAGGCAACCATTACAGGTCAAATTTAATGGTGGATATTGAATAAAAAATTCTCTAAATCTGGCACCTCTAGATAAGGGAGTGAAATTAAACAGGACCGGCAAAGGATTAAGAGAATTTTCATTCCGTAAAACTACCTAGAGATACTTACATTATACAGTTTATCTGATTAATAAAATTCTTATTTTAATGAACTATATACAGTCATTGGTATGTGACACCTGTAAAACGTCACTTATAATCCCTTACTGGTGGTGTCTTCCCACATGCACGATTCCCATTTGCGCGAAGTGGTGAAAAATTCCCATTTGCACGATATCTCTTCCCATTTTTTCGGTACATTATAATCTGTAAAACACCTTAAACGAGAGCGAGAATCAGATATCCGCACAATTATTCAACAGCCACGCAGTTTTTAAAAATACAGTAGAATGACGATTATTTGCGATCTTATTGGGACCGAACCTACATCGGAAAATCGAAATTTCTTTATAATAGAGAGTTTTAGTATAATCGTCTAGTTTAACATGTAGCATCTTCATCGAACTACTGTTATGACTATTTAATCAACTAAATAAATATCTAAATTCAAACTATGCATGAAAATTTATTTTAAAAAATTTTGCAATGATTTAAATGGAAGATTCATCTGGCGTAAATTGGTGTACACAAGGGATGGCGGGAGCTCAAAATAATTTCAAAGGAATTCTAAGAAAGGGGAATCAAAATATTTATTTCTGCTCGCAGTTCAGAAAGAACACTTGCTGACACAAGAGTTTTGTTTAACAAAAAGTGTTGTTTAAATAGGTGTCGGATAATAGACGTTGAAAAAATCCGGAAACCGACGTCGGTTAACGGAAAACTCCGATTAAACGAGAGTTGGATAATCAAGATACTGCTGTCTTAAACTTACCGGAAACATTTTCTTCTGCATTCTTTGCTACAACCACTAATCTAGAACATGGGAATAAAACACAAGAGTAATAAAATCTATTTGTAAAAAAAATAGAACCGACTCCAAAAAGCAACTGTTATTCAAACAACTAATATTAAAAGGAAATTATATATTATGCCTAAAAGTATGTAATAAATTCCTTCGCCAAACAACATAAACATTACAGTTAATCATAACTTTTAAAGTCGTTGCAAATTTATTTATTTTTTTTCATACAGTTTGTTTTTAGACCGATAGCTACAAACGCTGTCGTCTCGAATAATTCTTCATAATTTCCTTTATTATTTGGGCCGCGGTAGCCCAGTCGGTAGAGCGCCGGCTTCGTAATTGGAAGATTGCGGGTTCGGTACTCGAGTCGGCCAAAGACCTTCGTGTACACTAATGGTGGCTGGTGCACGTAAAATCTGTCGTGGTCGCAATGTCCTCCATGTTCCCATAAAAAATTATACCTCTTGGGGTCACCGAAATGGGAGAGCCATCCCTTTCATGGAGGATCAAAATTGTGATGGCATGTCTCCGGAACACCTCTAGCAGTGTGTCCCAGACCGTCGCCAATTGACCATCTGCGCAGCACTAGTGCGACATAAAACCCAACCATCCAAGCATCCTTTATTATTCAATCACTGTGTACAATTGGTCCATTAGTAACATCTGCTTAGAACAGTAAACAAATGTCGCAAATCGTTATTTACATTTCTACAAAGTTACTAGAGTTTTCTTTGCAAACTTGGTATAGCTTTGATATCTGTCGTCCTTGGCAGTTTTTAGAATTGTCGATCACATCGCAATACAAAAATATGCACACGAGATGTATATTTTCGTATATTGTACGAAATATTGTTACATATTCCTGATTGTTCTCTTAATATACCTTATTAAAATAACAATGACTTAAAAAAAAAAAAAAAAAAAAAAAAAAAAATTAAATGTGTTTGCCAGATAAATTGGCGATATTTTATTTATTTATTTTTCCCCCAAGGACAACAAATACAAAGTCAATTCTGCATAGTCTTCAATTTTACAGAATTGGCTCTGTTTTGCAGATGCCAAAGTGAGATGTATATTTTGAATAGAATTTGATTTTCATATTGAAAAAAAATATCAGTTTTTATTTAATTTTGCGCCGATTTCAAAAGTTAGGATTAACTGTAGTGTTTACTGCTCAGCCAGATGTTAAAGACTGACCTTGGCACGTTTCCAAAAAAATGGGTTATTCCAGAGGGGAGAAAACATACATTGAAAGGATAAGAAAAGTCACCCTCTCACCGAAACAGTAATGGAAGATCCTCCTGTCGTTTCCCTCCTATCCTATTTTATAGATTAGGTTCATTTTCTTCCTCCTCCAAGTCACATGACCCGTTTTTAATCTTTGGCTAAACAGTATGTTGTCTGACAAAAGAATTCATTTCATACTTTTAAGCGCAATTTATAATTTCATTCTAGTTTTAGTTGTTTGAATAACAGTTGCTTTTTGAAGTCCTTTCTATTTTTTTACAAAAAGGTTTTTTTTTTTTTTTTTTCCTTTCAGTAAAAATGCAGTCATAGCAGAACATGAGAAGACGTTCGACAGTGGTTTCATATATTGTAACCCGTAAGAAACGCAACACAACTAAAAAAAAAAATGCAGTTTCGAATTTATATCACTGAAAAATATATGAGGTGCTCCAATGCGCACAAAAAACGTTACATATCCATCTCGAAAGTTATTCACTCGAGAGGAAGTTGTGTCAGTTTTATTCTAGTCAATGCCTTATCTTTAAGTTGATTTTTCTCAAAAACTGCGTTTTTGAGTGTGTCACTTTCTCGCCATTAAGCGATATGAGAAAAAAGCTATCTGTTGAATTCATGTACATGAAATTAAAAAGGTTTTTAGAAATGTAAAGAACGGATGTGCTGCATTCGTAACCAAAAATCTTGTTAGACACTTAATATAAAGATATTCAATATCAGTAAAAATAAACGTTCAAAAGAGAAGTAGCTTGCAAAGAATCGATGATTCTCTATTATTCATATAAGGCTATCAAATGAGGCTCTATAGAAAAAAATTACAGCGTATATCTTTCTTTAATAAATTACAACAAACATAGAAACGGTATAACGATAACTTCAACTGCAATGTACATCTGGATTCTGATTGAATTTTACAGAGCGTAATTTTACAGAAATAAAAACGCTAACTTCGCTATTTTCACCCAGGTGGAACTGTAAGTGGTCGCATCTCATAGCGCATGGTCACTTTACTATACTTACATACAACTTTTACGAGTGTAGCTATAGCCGTCCAGCAGTTAAAAGTGAAAACGAACTTTAGTGAGCACCCTTTAATTTGTTTATATTTAAAATAAAACATAGTGGGACTAGTTTCAGGTCAAGATCTTTACACATAAAGACAAGTATTAAAATCAGAACATCTCTTACGAAGTTATGAGCAAACAAACAGTAACAACAACAAAAAAAACATATGATTTGAATTGAGAACCCTCACCTTTGTGCCGTCGGTTAAAAAGACTATAGACTAATCGATACGACCGCTTATAGGGATTGTACTTTGAACTACATAACACATGTGTCACCCGCTATTCTATAACGTGTGCAAAGTACTCCAAGTGTGCACAATGTAGGAAATTGCGAACAAACAAATGCACGTTTTAAGCTCTATTTTTAGCATTAATGTCTACAAACTGTCCTTTCGTACTAAATTGATGATGCTCTACAACTTTGCAATTCACCTTTTTCCTCTATCTTGAACCGTTTTCGAGATAGGAACGCTAACTCCGTTGCTTTCCATCAGGTGGCGCTGTAAGCGGTTGAATCTCGCACCGCATGACCACTTTACTATACCTATATACTACTTTTATGACTATTGCTGAGGTCGTTCAGCAGTTGAAAGGGTTGAGACTGGCGTTTTTTGGGCACCCTGTGTTTTGTTTAGATCGTAAAGATATTACAATGATACCTATCTCAAACCAAGACCTTTACAACAAAAAAAAATTACTAAAATCGGAGCATTCGTTCAGAAGTTATGAGCTAACAAAAAAAAAAAAAAAAAAAAAAAAAAAAATCATACGCTTCTAATTGAGAATCTCCTCCTTTTTGAAGTCGGTTAAAAACGTAAAACAAGAGCAAAGTAAAAAAATAATAATAAAAAAAAAATACAAGAATAGTGCGTTCGTACATCATTATTTAGTTATGTTAACCCTTAAATGCCTGATTATTTTTTTAATCCACTTAAAAATGTTTTACTTCTTCCTCTCTTAAATGAATCACGGGAAAAATATTTTTAAAATCATGCTTTATTATAACTATGGTTTACAGCTAAAAAGCAATTTGTTGCCAATCGGCAAACACGAGGCATTAGAGCTTCAATATTATTCTCAATAATAATACTTTTGAAGACAAAACTGGGTTTGTTGCCGAAAGTTAACATACGATACTTAAGGGTTTTAAACATAAAAATACGATTATATATCTTTTATGTACCAATACCAAAAAAAAAAAATATTTGGCACACTGTAAAATTTAAAGTAGATAAATTTGAACAAAGTAAAGCGTAATAATTACATCCTCTTATATGTGCGTCAAGAAGTAAAACGTATAAGGTTGAAACATCGACGAGATATTAGAATAGACCCCGGACTAGTAATCTTTTTGCTTCCCAACATCACATCCCAACCATTCAACCTATTCATTCGCCAAACCGACATTCCACATCCACCAAGGCAAGTTTCCTCGGCCTTTGTTATCGCTGTTTTATATTTCGATTGGGTGTAAATTAAACATAAACCACAACCTACACTATCAGAAATGGAAAGCAAGTAATCTAATCCTTGTTATTGATTGAAAACTGTTCTGATTGAAAACTTTTCTTTGGAGTTTTAGTAGTAAGAGGAGCAAATCATTTAAAACATGCAAAATCCCATGATCCAGTTACCAAGAAAGAGATTATAGCCAAAAGAAGGCACAAAGAATGCAGTGATGTTGCGGGAATTTTTCTCCATTTCCAGTATAGGAAATCCGTACTCTACTAGTAAAACTGCTGGATGAGTTGAAACATACTTGCCAACATCCTAATTAATATTCCGTAATGTTGTTAGTCCCGCCTTTTTTTTCCACACCAGTAAATTTTTAGAGTAATATTCTCCAAATACAATTACGATTAAATAAGAAGAAAAATACTCTAAAAAGATACTGGTGTAAAAAAGAAGGCGGGGCTGACAATACTACGGAATATTAATTACTATGTTGGTAAGTATGGTTAAAATAACTCAGAAGTGAAATAAACATATTTTTATACAATTACAAACACTACTTTTAGGAAGTAACTTGTCGTTATTTAGTAAAAATAAGGGTAAAACACCTGCACACCCCGCCAGTCGCGCAAGCGATGCCTATTCGTTTCAGGTGATTCAAACCCCAGGCTATATAATCTTTGTATGGTCAAAGTTCATTATTTCTTTGCAAATATTGATTGAATAAAATTAAATATATTTTTTAAGTGAAACAATTGAAATTAAACGTATTGTAATTATATATAATATAACTTCAATTGTTATATTATATAGTATATTATGTACTTCGGCGATCAGCTGGTTCCGCGATCTTTAAAAGATCTGACCGTACGAAACTCCCGCTCGGTAGCGCCTTTTTCCCATTTCAAAATCTACAACATCTTGTTGACAAATAGTGCAATTAGCTTTATTGAAAATTTTAACTGTAGTAAATTCCTGCTCGGTAGCGCCTGCGGCGCCCTCTTCCTGTTTCAGTATCTGAAACAACCTGTTCGCTCATCATGTTATGATCTTTGGAAATTCCCGCTCTTTGGCTACTACGGTGCCCCTTTACGTTTGATACTTTGAAACCATAGAATAATAATCAAGGAAGAAGTCGTTCGTCAATATTCTAATGCTTACAAACCCCTTCTAATGAATTGCCTGCGAAAGTTTCTCTGGGTTCGCAATTCCTTGAAGTAAGGCATCCATCCTCGGCGCATTTATCGCTGTTTGTTGTGGGTGCTGTTCGCTGACTGATTGACAGAGAGACGAGACGAATCAAAAATCTCGCCAACAAGTTGCCAACCAATCAGATTGAAGAATTGTTACAAACCTATACCCTTCATTCCTAGATTTTTAAACCGAAACCAAAACACCAGTGGCGAATCTAATAAGAGGTTTTTGAGGCTTAGCCTACCCTAAAAATATGCATGATATTTTATTATTAATAATTTTTTCTTATTTTAAGTAAATATTACATTTATTATTTTTTTACCAGCGGTTTTGCGTATTTCCATCTTTAAATTCCTTCAACTTTCTCATCGCAGGTCAGGGTGGCTTTACAGAAAAAGCTTCCTGATAGCTCATTCATACTAGAAATCAAATTGAGTTTACTTTATTATTGTTATTATTATTTATTTGCTTATACAAATTTAATAATTTATTTTAAAAACTTCTTACTGTACAGAACGACACTATACAAATTTTGTAAAGTAAGATGTTGTACAATAATAAAAGGAGTATGAGTACACTAAAAAACGTTTCTACGAAATTCTATGACGAATGAGAGACTGTCTCATCTATGTACAATTGCTAATTACTATTGAAAAAGGGTTGGTAAAACATCTGATCAAAGATAGCAATTTTAAGGAAAAAATAATTGATATTTTCGCTAACAAAAATCAGCGACGTTTAGAACTTTTGTATAAAAAAATTTAAAGAACATTTCATTAATTAAGTAGACTATAACTCTGTTCTGTCTAAATTTTAAAATTGAACTGCACCCGATTATTCCACAGCAACAAAATCCGCGATTGTAATGAAATGCTCGCCCTCTGATGAGCTAAGGTGAAATTACAATAAACATGCTTTAATTCGGCTTTCATTAAGCCGCCATTGCATGCCGATGTTTAGTTTCACATATATTTATTGAATAAAAATGAATAAATCTGGTAAAAAAGATAACACATACTGTTGTGTGCTCCAGTGTAACTCCAAAGGATCAAGAAATCCAGAATTAAGCTTCCATTTATTTTCAAATGACAAATTTAAAATTTCAGTTGCTTCGGCTAATGGAAGTAAAGAATTAATCAGATGATTTGAAGCTAATATTTGTTCAACTTCAGTTAAAATCTACTTCCGATCGAACTTTGAATAAACTGAATTATTTTTTTCCAAAAGCAATCAATTTTCCATGATGTAATGGCGGCGAAATTATAGTACGAATATTAAGTAGAATAACAAAAAGAACAAAAATAAATACACGTGGCTATAATATTTACTAACAACAAAAACTGAAAAAGCGCCATCTATCGATCATTACAAACGCGGATTGCACTTATATCAGAAAATAAAACAGTATATTTATTGATGAAATAAATTAAATTCTTATATTTATTTAAAAAAGATAATCTTCTTAATTATTAATTTTGTTTTTTCAATCACGGATAAAAATCTGGGCCTAAAGGGTAATGCCCTCCACAGGTTCTTGCTAAGGGGTCGTAGCCCATATTTACGCGAGGTTCGGAAAAACCGTCTACCAGCTTTGACCGCCGAACCGTTTGGGTTCTTCATTTCAAGTAAGAGTTTACTTATAATATCCACATTAATTAAAAAAATATATACGTGTAATTTAATATTTTGTACTACAAAAGTTAAATATTAGTTTATATACTTTATTACCTTATCATATAAAGAATGCATGTTTTTTAACATGTAAGATATATTCTTACTTTTTCCAATGCTAAATGCATGCTAAATGGATTTTTAAAATTCTTAAAGTATTACTGGGACAGTAAATTTATCCTGCAATATAAAGGTTAAACAAATCGAAAAGCATTTACGTATATATTTATTTAGGTATAAAATTTAATTATTAATTCAATAAAAATTATATCTACCTCCCCCCCACACTTTTTTTTCAAGATGTAACAAATTAATGACGCTATCATAAATTTATTTTGTTTGATTAGTGACTTTAATAAAGTTAAGTACACTCCACTTTTTTTTTTACTTTCTTCTATATTTAATAGAAGAAAGTATTGGATTCGTAAAAATTTTCGACTTCCGGTTTTCGATGTATTTGAGCGTTTTGAGAGGTCTAGAACACGATTATACCATTTTTACTTTCTTCTATCTTCAATAGAAGAAAGTATTGGATTCGTAAAAATTTTCGATTTCGGGTTTTTGATGGATTTACACGTTTTGAGAGATGTAGAACACGATTTTACCATTTTTAGAAAATGTCTGTCTGTCCGTCTGTCTGTCTGTGTGTGTGTGTGTGACAAAATTTTGTGGCAACTGTATCTCTAGAACTACTGCACAGAATTTCATACAAATTGGTATGTAGTTGCACCTTGACATAAATTAGTGCCTATCAACTTTTGGTAAAAATCGTCTTACAGGTTGCGTTGCCATCCCGCTTTTTCTAAATTTTTAACAGGGTGATATAGGACAAAAATTTTCAAGATGGGTATCTTTCGAAAGGTCTCGTCAGTACCTTTAAAACGAATGGTTGAACTATAAATCTGTGATAATTTAAAACAAAGTTATCGATTTTTTTTACTTTTTACGAAAAAAAACTTAGAAAAAAAATCTTTTTTTTTTTTTTTTCCTCTCCCCTTAATTTTATCAAACTCCCACGGTTTCCGTGTTCTGACAAACTTAAACTAATTTTTGCATTTTTCCCCTAATTTTGTCAAAGTCCCACGGTTTCCATGTTTTGACAAACTTTGACAAAATTTTGGGTAAAATGTGAAAATTATTCTAAGTTTGTCAAAACACGGAAACCGTGGGACTTTGACAAAATTGGGGGAAAAATGCAAAAATTTGTTTAAGTTTGTCAGAACACGGAAACCGTAGGAGTTTGATAGAATTAAGGGGAGAGGGAAAAAAAAAAAGTGGGACTTTGACAAAATTTTGGGTAAAATGTGAAAATTTGTTAAAGTCCCACTTTTTTTTTTTTATTATATAGGAAGCCTTTGATCATGAACTTGACCATTTGAAAATAATTCAAATATGGCAACAGATAAAAAAGCGTCATGAGCGCGACTGGTTTCTGTTTATTTACAATTGTCTGCATGTTTATCATTTTTGGCATGGCTTGTCAGTTGAATATCAGAAAGCATTTTCTTAGTTGTCAGGCTGAGATCTATTGTTCCGTTCCACATCACCTGTGATTCATGTAATTACATGACTTTTCCCTTAGTTTATCATGAGCTGATTATAAGAAAAAACAAAATTGTCGAACACATTACAACAAGATACTTAAGCAATGATTCACTAACAAAGGGATAAATCTTTTAAAATACTGTTGTGGATTATTCTTGGGTGAGAATTTTTTTAATTTAAATAGGAATTATTCTATATTTATCATTACTTTAAGAAATTTTTTCTGCACTTTTTTTTGTTTAAAGCGTTACTTTTTAGGAATGGTTTATTAAATTATTTTGTGCTTTTCTAAATAGTAATTCCCGAAGTGAATACACGAACCTGATTTTATGTTTTCTTTAAATGCTAACTAAAGTGTGTTACAATATCCCTTTTCACTTTTACTTGTATATATTGTGTTCATTCTTTTTTAAATGACACCTAAACATTGTAGTTTATCTGCACATTTCATCTAGAAAGCACTCTTAAATTTATATAAAAATGTGTTTAGATAATAATTTATTTATAAATCTTATTTCAGTGCCTTAGAACATGCTCAGATTTCAATCATATTTCAATGCAACTTACCAAAATGTGAAGCACTCAACAAGCCTTTTT
>OZ005649.1:31493373-31582373 GCA_963930645.1 Salticus scenicus
TAGCTCTATATTTGTTATTATAGTAAATGCAAATAAAATTGAAATTTTCGATTTCATGTATAGTATCCAAATATTTTGTCTATTATAAACTGCAGACTTATAATGGAAATCATCATCCTAGGAAATATAATGTATACAAGTTTTTCATTTTTATTCTATGTTAAAAAGGAAAGTTTAATGTATCCTTTTCTTGAAATTTTTTTTTTTTCTTTTCGAATTGCAGTGTTTAATAAAATACTTTAGCAAAAAAGCGAAAATATCTTGTTTAAATTTTGCAATTTCTATAAATATTACATATTTTGCAAAAAAAAAAATGCGACCGTAGGAGATATCCTATTATTGCAGCATCAGAGTTGCCTACAAGGTTTTTATTTATTTATTATCTAGCAGTCATAGCAAAACGCAGCTGTATAAAACGAGTTTTGATTTGATTGCTTAATTTGGATTGTTTAAATAATAATAATTGGCATAACAGCTAAAAACTTCAGGAAATTTAGACAACTTCTCATATCATAATTTGAAATAATGGCTTTTTTTTTTCAAAATAAGTTCTTTGTATCTGTTTATACAGTGTTGTGCTGAGCCAAAGGACATTTTTCAACACTCAAGCAAGCCATTCGTGACAAAGTTGCAACAAGTGGCACACCCAGGATTTTCTTATTGAATGGGCTGAAGATTAAGCGTAATAGTGATGGGTTTGTGCACATATATACACTTACTTATAGTAACGAACGTGCTTTTAATGTTTCTTTGTCTATAATAATAAGAGAAGATGTCTGTCTGTCTATTTATCCCCCCTCCTCCTGAACGTAGAAGCACAAAAATTGACATACGGGTTCTTAGAAGCCTTCTTGCGGGGATAGTGAAAAAAGAGTTTTAAAATTTTAATTATTTGCAGAGATATTAATTAAAATGTCAACCATGTCAATTAATAAACAAGTCAATTTTGAGCTTAAAATGCATTTAAGGAGTGTTAAGTGGCTAAATTAAGGGGTGCAGAAAAAGTTCAAACCTTGGAAATTTCCCCCAAACACAGTATAAATTTCCCTCAATAATGCAAAAATCTACTTTGCTATACAAAGTCATTTGTTCTATGTAATAAATCTTTAAGAGAATAAGTATACAGTGTAACATAAAAATATCGCTGTTAGCGTATAAGCACTTCAAAGTAGCAAATTGTTATTTTTGATTTACATTTTTATTTTCTCTTAAAAAAATATTCAAAATTTCCCCAGTCAGTTTAAATTTCCCCCGAACCTTGTTCGGGCGTTCTGACATATTCTGCACCCCTGGCCAAATAAATTAGAAATATTGGTCCAATTGTTAAAATTCGGCACCAAATGAAATGGCTGATGTTTCTGAATCCAGAAGTGCAAACCCTTTACAGATCCGACAATTAGAATAATTTTAATTAACTAAAGTATATGAAATTTTAGTGACAGCACATCATTTTTTTTTATCATCCTGGACATCTCAAACGGAAGTCTGCAGATGATCTTCCATTTAGAATAATAGCTTTTCAATTTCCTATGTATCACATAACAAAAACACTAGAAATAAAAAGGGCAGTTTGTGAATTTTTTGAATTTTAAACCAATTTAAGCAGAAATTGGTAACCGCCCGCTATTACTGCTCACCTGTCTGCAGTTGAAAAATCTAAAAAAATTGCTTATGAAATAAGGATTTTAGAGAAATTGTATTTATTTATTTATTTATTTTTCATTCATTTGTTTATGTAAAGACAAAAAACTCTTTACATTGGATTTTTTTTTTTTTTTTTTTTAAATATAGGAATTGAGGAGCAAATGAGTTTTAGAATTTTGCCAATTTTAGACGGATTTCAACAGAAATTGGTAATCACCCATGATAGATTAGCCCTTTTTAGTCTAAAATTTACTGAAGCTAGAGACAGAAAAATAATAGTGTAGTTATACATGTTAGATTATTAAGTATAGTTTTTCCGATATAAGGAAAATTCAAATTTATAACTTAACAACGTCAACTTTTGTCTGATATAGACACAAATTTGAACATGTGTAAGGAAAACAATGGTGTATACACATTAGATTTTGAGGTATAGCTCTTTCAGAAACAAGGAAAATTACAAATTTTTAAAACATGACTTATAACAAACAATCTTTCACACAATATGCACACAAATTAAAAATGGTGTAGTTATGTACATTGGATTTTGAGACATAAATTTTTCATAAACAAGAAAGGTTAAAGTATAACAGCGCCACCTTTTTGACGATATACATATATAAATTTAAATATGAGTAAGAAAAACAGAGTGATGGATACATTTTGTTAAGGTTGTAATGGTCAATAAAAGCTGAGATATAGCCTCTACCTAAATGGTGGGACATGCAAAATAATAGTTCCATCTCCTGAACGATATACACCCAAATACCATCAAGATTAATTTATTTTATAAACACAAAGTTTAAACTGTTACTGTTTATTTTTATTACCGTTTCTTTTTTTTTTTTTTTTTTTTTTTGGTCTTAAAATAAAATTAGAAAAGATTAAATCATTTTAGTGGAACATAACAGTGCCACCTGCTGTCTATGCACACAAAGTTTAAGCTGTTGTTGATTAAGTCTTTTTAATGTTAAAATAAAAAAACTTACACAAGTTTAATTTATTTTTTATTTTATTATTGCAGAGTAGAATTTTTAGGAGGTGTATTTGTAGACTGTAGATGCCACCGGGTTGGGGGTTTGCCATAGTAATCAGAATTTTCAAAGGCCATTTGCATGGTGAGTGAACACGAACAGGCTGTTTCATATCATGAAACATGGAGAGGGTGCCGCAGTCACCACAGAACGCAAATTTGGTACAGTTAGAGAATTTTCAAAGGTATTTCACTGTGAGCAAATAAGCTGTTATAGGTTCTGAAATGGGGAGAAGACACCACCGAGCGGGAGTTTAAAATGGTGAAATTTTTCAAAGATTACAAACCAGCTGGTCGCCAAAGATGGCTAGTAAATTTAAATTATAAATTTATTCAACCTGAATTTCAGTTGAATAATGTAGTTGAGGAATTTATCTCAATATGCAATACATTGAGCTACAGTAGGTCTGTCAGTTGGGCACTGAGCTTGAAGAGATAAGGTTGTAGGTTCGAGTCCATCTATAACCAAAAACTTTTTGGACAATACAACAACTGGTGTGCATGAAATTTGCCAGATATGATATGCCCCCCTTTATACTCCTATTGAAATAATAGCTGTAGCCCATAATGAGCAAACATTGCCTGTGTTTGCTCGTTATGGGATAATGGCTAAAATTATAATATCTCTGTGGAAGTTGAAGTTTCGCCTCTGGGTACTAGGGGTAAATCTATGTTTCATTTACCTAAAAAATTTGTTCTGTAGGGTGATAGGTAAGTAATAATATCTATCAGAAAAATACATCTATAATAATTTATTAATTTTATTTCCTTCATCTCTCTCCCCCCTCCGTTTTTTTCCCCATCTTAAAAATTCTTACCAAATCATAAATCAAGCATTGCTCCTGTTCAACTTTTTAAATACTTGTTTGATTCCATGATAAATTGTAGACTGTACCATTAAACTGCGCTCGGAAGTCTAGGATATATTTCAATGAAAAACCCAAAAATTAGTTAATTGTTTTTGTATTTGTCAATAAGGATTTCAAAGATTCATAATATTTAATGTACGTATATAATTTATTATTTTTTTTTTTTCCTTATAATATTTGAGTTTCAAAAAGATATTTTTTTTTTTTTTTTTTTTTTTTTTGTATGTCTAAAATTTTTCTCATGTCAGCTGGTTCTGGAGGGGGCTTGAGCTGAGCCCCCTAAGCCACCTCCATGGATGCACCACTGGTTGTAACCATTGGTAAGGACCTATAAAGACAGGTGTACAACTTCAGGAAACTTTTGCAATAATGCATTGATGTAAACAGCGTATGGAGGCCATCTCCTGATGTTGTTTAAAAAAACAGAAAATCTTTTTAATAAGTTGAAAATAAATGCCACACTTGGTCAAATTTATGATAGATACTTTTATTTATTTTTTCTGTGTATAATATATGAAGAGTTCAAAAATGTCAGCTGGCTCAGTGTTACCCTGTTTATCTAGAAAAAATAGATCTATTAGTTAACTTTTATGTATTTCTTTATTTTAGAAAATGAAAATGGATACATGTAAAAGAAATGGGTCTCTGATTCTAGCCGAAAGAAAATACACTGCTGATAGTGATTCAGAAGAAATAAGTGGAAAAGTCAGAGTACTTGTTCACCAAAATGCCTTTGATATTCCTGAAGACATTCCTAAACGAAGCAATGGCAGTGGAGAAAAATATATACTGAGTGATCATAAACCACATGATTTTCATACTAAAATTGTTGAGCATGATGATGTCATTACACCTTTAAGTGAAGAATCAAATTCGTCTGTTACTGGCCATGTCTGTGAAGATAAATTATCTGTTGAACAAGAAGACACAGAATCCAATTCTTGTATGCAAAATTTATTTCCTTGTTGGGGTACACTTATTGATCCAAGCACAATAACTGTAGCGAGATTCTTTGGACTCGTTATTTGCTTAGTCTTTTATATTGCTAATATTGTGACTGACATAATTGTCTGCTATCACTTGTTTTGGCATGGCAATTGGTTGTGGTTTTCTCTAGTTACTGCATTTACAGTTATACCAACTGTGATTTTAAATTCCATCAGCTACCATTTATCAGTCAGCAAAAGGATTGTCAAACGTACCATTTGGAATCAAGAAGAATCATTTTGTGTCTCTTTTGTTATTGCAGTGTTACATCTTTCACAGTTTGGAATTGTTGCGAGGTAATTATTTGCTATGTTATTCGGTCTTAGTTGTTATGAATTTCTGTTATATAAAAATATTTTTATTACTTTGTTTTTAAAACTGTAAATATCTAGTAAAACACTGGTTATATATGTCTTTCAAGGGACTGACTTAAAAGAATGTATAAATGACAAGACGCAGGGACGTATTCAGAGGGGGGGCTCTGGGGGCTCGAGCCCCCCCCGAAATTTTCTGAGATTACTTTTTTCATGTTCTACTGACCAGAAAAAAAAATGTAAAAAAATTGAATTTTTTCTCCACAATATCTTTTTTGTGTTGTTAATTTGTTTGCTTGTGAAACCTTATTTATCAGCAATTTTCTGTCTTGTAAAGTCCAAATTACCGAAATGCATATTAGCTTTTTGTAAAAAATACTAAAAAGAGAACTTTATGGTACTTATTGTTGAACACTGTAATGTGTCTCCTTTCTTTTAACACTTCTCTTGCCAGAAATAGCGTTTTAATTCCTTGTGAGACAAAAGATTCGTCATTAACAATGATCACAGTTGCATACGGAACTTCTGGTTTTGTCAGTTATGCACGTAGTATACCTTCCATTCCGTAGTATACCTTCCTTCCTTCATTCCTTTCTAAGGCTCCCTGAGTTCGACAAACATCTGAAGAGATCTAAGACGGTCGTAAAACAAAAGTGGTTGTGAGCTGCGATGCAAGTAGAATAAGTGGCTGTGCTATCTACTGCTCTGACAGGCCTTAAAAAACCAACACGTTATGTAAACTTCTTTGTTACGATTGTCACAAAGCAGACATATGTGTGTCTGATGTAGAACGCGATGATGGGCCATCGTTTCACTGTTCACTTTCCAAACGATAACCAATAATGACGTGCAGCCACAGTTGAAGATACGCTGTGTCACATGAGACACCTGGTTGATACACATCCTGGGTACATATAGAAATGCTAGATAGTTCGATACGTACGCCATGCCAGAAGATTTTCAGCAACTACAATGCGTATAACCATGGCCCCAGGGTCTGTAGAAGACACGATAAACAGTAAGCCATATAAGAAGACCTCAATGTTTTCGCTAAACATAGACATGTAATATGCCTAGGTTTAGTGGACGCTAGCAGACAGGTCCTCATGTTTCCGATAATATGATCTAAAGCAAGCAATATTATCTAACTAGAAAACCACATGTATATATTATTTTCTTCTACATACAAAACAAGAGAAAAAAGTATTAGATTCGGAAACTTTTAGACCAGTTTTCAATGTATTTACATGTTTTTAGATGCATTGAACACAATAAGACAATTTTTGGAAACTTAGATATAATTTTTTAAATTATATTTTTGGGTATATCGCCCAGCAGATAGCGTAGCTGCACTAGATTTCCCTTTTTACGGAAAAGATATATCTCGGCTGTATTAAAAAGAAGCTATATCTAAAAAAAAAAAACGACAAGTATTTGAAACATGGTTGTGCATGGCACATAAATCATGCGCCGTACCACTGAATTACGACGTCAGCCAGTTTTTGGTATGTCAAATTTGAATGGACTTAACATTGCACTAAAGCTAGACAGATAGCATAGCAACGGTCTAGAATTCATTTCTAGGGTAATCCGGAATCGTACCATCACAATTTAAAACCTCCACGGAGAAGACGTTTCCCCAATTTCAGTATACCTGAGCTATTATATTTACAAAACATGGAGGACACAACGGATTTTACGTGCAACTGATACCATTAATCTACATGACAATAGTTGGATGGCTCCAGTATCGATCACTCAATCCTTCAATTACGAGCTCGACTCCTTATTAACCGGACTACCATGAGTCCAGTTTTTGGTGATTTTCTCCGTTTGTCAGTGGTTTACAACATCACGGATTAAAGAACTCTCTAGCAGAGACTTATACAATTTAAAGGACTAGTTCCATCAGTTTTAGTCCCAAGGCACTTTTTAGAATTATTATTATCTTTAAATCTTTTCTTGCCATTTCCGATTTTAGAAACATTAATTCCATTGTTTACCGACATGCGGCGTTGTAACTGATTTTATTTATAGCGCATAACCATTTTACTATGCCTAGATACGAAGCTTAAGGTAATAACTTATATTTTTCCTAAAGTTAAGGTGATTGGGGAGGGGGGGGGGGTACAAACTTTAGCGCACACGCTCTAGTGAAAGTTGGGCCCCCTCCGAAATTTTTTTCTGGATACGCCCTTGACAAGACGTATAATCAAAATCAAAATAATAAAAATTTGATTACCACAAATTTAAAGGCACTGAAGCAAAATTTATGTGAAAATAACAATCAATAAAGTTTTTTAAGATAGTAATTAGTATATAACTTTATAGTAAATTTTATATTTGAAAATAATAATTAAATTAAAAAAGAGTTTTAATTGAAAAAAAAAAAGGATTTACTATAAAAAGTGAGAGAAATCATACCATTATTGCATGATTTGGGTAGTAATTTATCTCATATCTTGAGTATCATATTGCATAGCTTGAATACTGTAGTAAGCACATCTTAAATACATATTTCATATCCTTAATAATAACTATTATACATTTTTTGTCCATACAGGTAATTATTTAATTATATTAAAAAAATTCTTTAACACAGCTGAACTTCAAAAATCCAGAAATTTCTAAAATCTGGACATTTTTTCCAATTTCAGTTTTATTTTTAAAATAAGACTTTGCTGCACCTGATTTCCACATTTCTTGTAATTACTGAAAATGCTTTAAAAAGAAATCATCATAAAAAATACTTTGTCAGTTTCCACAGTTTTATTTGAGTATTTTTTAGTGAATAAATAGTTTAAGGCATTATTTATTGTCCTAATATCTATAATATTTTAATTTGTGTTTTATATTATTTTAATTTAGCATAATTTTTTTTTTTTTTTTTTTATTATTCCTGTTTTATTAATTAATTTGCCAATTTGATCATCATTTATTTTCACTAGTATAAAAATTGCAGTTTAATGTTATAATTTAGCATATTTAAAAAAAAAAAAAATAGGTTTTTACAAATTTCTAAAATCCAGAATCGGAGGTTCTGGATTTTTGAGGTTCAACTGTACTTGTCTGACGTACTGATTGTCTGTGAGTATTACAAACTGCATTGTGAATTGAATTAAGTTCATTAAATGTCTTTTCACTTGTGTTTTCAAAAACAAAGTAAGTTCAAAGTTTTTTAGTGTTATCGATTGTATCTTCAAAGTAGGAAGGTAAAATAACTTCTTCACATTCTACATCATCATTCAAATTAGCATCAGATAATTTGTTTTTAGTTAATCGATTGATTGTGAATTATTTTGAGGTCATAATATTTGCAGGGGTGGCGCTAGCTAAGGGGCCGGGGGGGCACAGGCCCCCCCGTCGGGGAGTCTGTGACCCCCCCATCGGGGTATACTCCTAAAATCTCTCGGGGGAACAAATACAAAATTTTCAGTTTTTCTACTTTTAGCAGCATTTTTCTTTCCTTTTACAAATTTGAAGCATCCCAGTTTTCCCATTCTATATTCAATAGAAGAAAGTATTGGATTCGTAAAAATTTTCAGCTTCCAGTTTTCCATGTATATGCACGTTTTGACCACGATATTATTAGAAAATGTCTGTCTATGACACGATGATCTCCAAAACCACGAGGAGTACTAACAAATGAAATAGTAGAAATATTAACAGTAATATTATTAACAGTATTGCAGTTTTTTGATAAATACTCATAATAAGCTCTATTTATGTAGTGCCCCCCTGTCGGGGAGGTGGTGTCTCCCCGTCGGGGAATTTCTGGTGCCACTACTGAATATTTGCATCACAGTTCACATACTCATAAAAATTGATATTTAACCCTTTGTATCCCACTGGGACTTTAAAGTCCCATCAAAAAAATTCCTCAATATAGCCTAAATTTACTATAGGATTTTATTGTATTAAATAAAAGAAAAAAATTGTAACAGTTTTCTAAATTTAATACGAGGTGTTTCTCATGCGTAAAGAAATATTAAAAAAATGTTTTAAACTATTTTTCCAAAAATAAGGTAATTTGGGATATAAAGGGTTAAAATAAATCTGTACTGATAAGTATAAAGGATTTAAGTCCAAAAATGTCGATTTTGAGTTAAGTACATAGTCAGACTCAGAAAAAAATTCTCTATCGATTGGTATAAAAGATTTAAATCCATGTCATTTAGTCTTTGATAAAATCCATTGATAAAAAGAGATTCAAGTCAGAAATTTAGCGTTAATCTTTGGTATAAAATATTTAATTCAATTTTTTCCCATTATTAAATGAAGGTTGACAATCACTGAATGGTATAAAAGGTATAAATCAACATAATCCCTTTTTCCTAATCGATTCTTCTGATGAGTTTTTAGTTAGTTTAACTTTATTTTTCGTCTCCTGAAAAATCAAGAATATGGACTTAAATCCTTTATACTTATCAGTACAGAAATAATGACTGGTCACAAAATTGCGAGAATTTTAGAAAAGTGGATAACCGATATTGAGTGGCATATAAATGAAAAATTTTTGCATTACTAAGAATAAGAATGAATCAGGACTTCACTAAAAAGATGTATAAATGTAAGAGACGTATAAACAGTGTTTTACTGTATTACTAATTACCAAATGTTAGCATAGCGATATATATTAATACATATTACAATATATATACAAAATACATATATATGTATTTTGTGAGTCATCATGTTGATTTTTCTTCAAACATTTTTTGTTTAATTTCTCTTTTTAAAGCCTTATGATATTCTCTTTTATTTGGTTATCAATAAAAAAAATATAAATCATTTTTCTCTACAATTTTGGCGACACACTTTTTTTTATTTATTTTTAGCAATCCAACTTAAGTTTTAAGTAATCAAATAAATAATCTTTTTTTTTTTTGTGTGTGTGTGTGGCCAATGCTTAGAATTTTTAATTAATTTCTGAAACTCTTTTAGAAATCTCAACTCAATAATAAAACAACCAGTTTTCTACAGGGCCATATCAATTAAAAATTGTGGGAGGGGCTCAAGAAATTTCATTTTTTAAGTGGTTCAAAATTATTTTCAAGAAAATTAATTAATAGTTAAATGTCAATTAATATTCACTAATTATCGATGTTAATTACAAAATATCTCTAATAATGAACATTATTTATAAGATTTAAATTTTGTTTTAAAAGTGTAGTGTGATTCTTTTCTTTTCATTAAAAGGAAATTTTGCGATATTCAGTGGAAGGACTTGAGCCTCTTCTTTTCCTGAGCCCCTAGTTTTTTATAAGAATTAAAAGCTATTTGGCTTGTTTCTAATAAGGAACTATGAACAATTTTCGTTATTTTATTTTTATTATACCAAAACAAAATTCCTTTTTTTTAAGTAGTGACATTTTATATGAGGATACCTCAATTTGAATAATAGAAAGAAAAGAATATGTTTTAAACTAAGTTTTTAAGTCATGTATGTATTTTTGGTGAAAAATTTTACATTTACTTATGGGATTGTCACCTGTATTATATATAAATATATATATATAATATATTTTGTTAACAGTTTTGTAGTTATTCGTATCTTAATCTTTACTGTTTGTTGTCTGATTAATTTATTCATAAACTATTAATAATTGTTACATTATTTATATGTAGGTATTTTGGTTATATCTTTCTCCATGAACTTGAATATTTGTGGGTAGTATTTTGTCCACCACATAAACAGAAAGATTTCGACCATCATAGTGGGAGATGTATAGAACTGCCTTATATTCCATACCTTTTTATTGTGGAAGCCATTCTTCAGTGCTTGCCTCAACTCATTGTGCAAATGTATATTTTACTTGTTGAATATAATGCACTGGCCTCTGATACAAGTAAATCTTTTTCTTTTTATTATGTTTACTATTTTTTTTTTTTTTTTTTGAGATTTAAAATAATAAAAATAATATTTTATAACTAAAAAGTTATCACTCCTTACTATTCTAGCTCAGTGATTGAGCTAGAATAGTAGGGAGTGATAAGTTCCTTTATTGTATAACAGAGAAGGGTGCAGTCTTCGCAGATCAAATCAGTTTTAAATCAATGCACAACTTCTTACATTGTGCGCTGCTAAACTTTGAAGCAGTAGCCAGGCTGCTGAATATGCCCTCCTCTTACAAGGGAAGTATGAATCAGTAAAATTGCTATTGAGACCAAACCAAGCTTAAATTAAAGAGCATACTCGAAAACATTGGGTACCGTACAAATTTGCTGCAACAACTCCCATGGGGGTGAGATATGCCCTCTATTAGTTTTAGTTATTTCTATAAAAGTCAACAAAACACACAGCGTAGTGTGAACAGATGGTGCAGTGCTAACGTGCTTGACTTCGGATACGTAGTTCGTGGGATCGAGTCCCCGCAGGGGCGTTTTGTATTTTAAATTTTTTTTTAATTTTTTTTCTTTACGTTTTTAATTAAATTAATTTAAAAAAAATATTTATTACATTAAGAAGATTTTTTTTTTTTTAGCATTCCAATTAATAAAGTATTGAGAATGAATTTAAGAAATGCATTTTTTTTTTTTTTTTTATTTATAAAAGGAAAACCATGTATAAAGCTACGAATATAGTTTCTAATTTATAACAATTATGATTAAAAGTAGAAAAATCATGGAACCATAAGTATTTTTCACAATTAGAACAAGAAATATAAAAAGATTGATCACAATTATTTGAATTTCAATTTTGTTCACCGTCAATTATTGTTCAGGAACATTTTGTCAAGTATTTGGCTTTTCGTCGAGATTACTTGATTTGTAAAATACATATTTACCCAGATTTTGAATTTTTTTAGATGTAAATTAATTATAAATTAGTAAAATCATTTTGAGAAATTTTGTCATTGTCTTCAATATTATTGTCAGTTCTTCCGACACCACGAAGCTTGACAGTTGTTTAATGAAATATTTGAAATAAAAGTTAAATGCGACGTCGAATAGTTAAGCAACAGCTGTTCATCATTCAGGATTTTTCATGCAAAAAATTGCATTAATAAATAATACAATTGAGAGCAGACGATTAACTCTTGCTGTTAATGTCGTCGTTAAAAAATAGTAATTAATAATTTATATAAAAGAATCATTAACAAAATTTTATCTGAATGTAATCATTAACAAAATCTTACCTAAATATAATATAAAAGTATTTCTCTTTAAATTATTAATTTCTTTAAATTTAATAAATAAATAAACTGGTTAAATATATATATATATATTAAATTGTCCGCGCTGGAAAAAAAAAAAAAAAAAAAAACTTGTTTTAATATAATTAATATATTTCTCTTACAATAATGATTTAATTTAATTAAAAATGTCAAAAATAAATATTTCAGTTGAAGTAAAAAAATAAAATACAAAACGCCCTCGCGGGGACTCGATCCCACGACCTACGTATCCGAAGTCAAGCACGCTAGCAGTGCACCATCTGTTCACACGACTCTGCCTGTTTTGTTGGCTTTTATAGAAATAACTAAAACTAATAGAGGGCATATTTCACCCCCATGGGAGTTGTTGCAGCAAATTTGTACGGTACCCAATGTTTTCGACCATGCTCTTTAATTTAAGCGTGGTTTGGTTTCAATAGCAATTTTACTGAATCATACTTCCCTTGTTAGTATTCTAGCTCAGTGAAAATAACATGTTATGAAAAGTTATTTGTTTACAATATTTCTTTTAAAATAACCATAGCTATAAAGGAATTTTTAGTTGTAGAGTCATATTTAATTAATATGAAATATTGTAACTCATTGTTGTAAACAATTTTAATAATTCTACAATATAAACAACTGCTGTTTTAAAATTCATCCTATAAACCAAGGGTGGCATTAGATTAAGTTCAAAATGGGTAGGCATGTTACAGATCATCTTTATACAAACTGTGTAGATTTCCATGAGTGTAAGACTTATAGCTTTTTTACTACAATATAAAGATCTCTTATTCATTAGATCTCTTAAAGATCTCTTATTCTCAAATTATTTGGAGGGGTGTTTTAGAAAAAAAAAATTTGTACGGTACCCAATGTTTTCGACCATGCTCTTTAATTTAAGCGTGGTTTGGTTTCAA
Source organism: Salticus scenicus (assembly GCA_963930645.1). Taxonomy (NCBI): domain Eukaryota; kingdom Metazoa; phylum Arthropoda; class Arachnida; order Araneae; family Salticidae; genus Salticus; species Salticus scenicus. Next base: position 31,506,298 of record OZ005649.1, read on the forward strand.
TAGCAATTTTACTGAATCATACTTCCCTTGTTAGTATTCTAGCTCAGTGAAAATAACATGTTATGAAAAGTTATTTGTTTACAATATTTCTTTTAAAATAACCATAGCTATAAAGGAATTTTTAGTTGTAGAGTCATATTTAATTAATATGAAATATTGTAACTCATTGTTGTAAACAATTTTAATAATTCTACAATATAAACAACTGCTGTTTTAAAATTCATCCTATAAACCAACGGTGGCATTAGATTAAGTTCAAAATGGGTAGGCATGTTACAGATCATCTTTATACAAACTGTGTAGATTTCCATGAGTGTAAGACTTATAGCTTTTTTACTACAATATAAAGATCTCTTATTCATTAGATCTCTTAAAGATCTCTTATTCTCAAATTATTTAGAGGGGTGTTTTAGAAAAAAAAAAAAAAAAAAAAAAAAAACAGAATGAAACTGATATTTGCTGTATTGCTTTGGTAAAATTTAGTCATGAGATATTATTTACATCTTACAGTTTTTTTATTAAGAAATATGAAAGAATTTACACGTATTATGTCCTTTGGAATCCTGTTGTCTAAAATGAATTAAATCATCTATAAGACAGTAAAAATAATTGTTTCAAAATTCTGATACTGTACAGTCATTACTGGAACTTGCATGCTTGCCATTTATAGTTTTTTTTTTTTTTTTTTTTTGGGGGGGATGGGGTGGGGGGCAAGTACACACAAAAGAATTTGAATACATTATAGACTATTGTACAGTCAGGGGGAAAAAATCGCAGCACTCGCTGTAATTTCATTATTAATTGACGCAGAAAAATTTAATAGACACCATTCAACAGGAAATAAAATGCACTTTTTGAAAATGCTGTCGAATTTTAAATTAGCGATTATCTACATATTGAAATGAGCGCCAACTTTGATTTTTTCAATAGCAACACCAAATTTTGACTTCATATTCGAATTTCTGAGAGTCTGGCAGTGGGGAAAAGTATACTGTTTGTATACTTTATCTTTAGTATTTATAGAGTTATAATAAAAAATGTGTTAGGGGGTTATCTGTAAATGTAGAAAAATAAAATTAAGATCCTATAAGAATTAGACAAAATTTTAATGTTTTACACCCGAAATCTTTCAAGAAAAAAAAATTATAAAAATTAATAAAAAGCTTGATCTTTTACCAGTTCCTTCATTATCCTGAATTCAGTTTCTTAGATTTGTACATACTTCAGTACTTTTTAAAATAATTTTAGGTCTATTTAAATACATTACACTTGCGATTTTGTCCAGACTGTACTCTTTAAAAAAAGTGCAATAGTTTTCAAGTAAAAGTGTCTATCATGGCTGTAGTGATCACCAATAAAGCTTAAATTTTCTTTCGTAGGTGTAACATAAAATACTAAATGAAATAATATAGATAGATATATATATATAGAAGAATGCATAAACTAAATTTTTTCGGATAAATTATTGTAAGAGTTCATGAAGTAAATATTAAACAATTTTAATCGCAATTACCAGTTTTGGGTCAGTTGAACTCTTTGGAACTGTACGATTTGTTTTATAATTTCTATAAAAATATAATTTCTTAATTAACCCTTTCGCGACTGCTGACGTAGATTCACGTCATTTGAAAATCTGTAACTCTCTTAGTGGGCGTTTCTTTCGCAATTTGTGTGTTACTTATTTCTTAAGTGTGTAACCAGTGTTCAAATTTTTGCAATAAAATATACTATGGATAGAAATATATTGATTAAAAAGAATATAATTATACTGTATATCCATTTGTAATATAATTGTGAATACAGAAAATTTGTTCTGAAATACTTTATTTTGAGAGAATAGGCGGATCTTACTGTAAAAATTTCAAAATCTTGCGGTCGCAAAAAGTGTTAAAATATATTTGTAAAAGTAAAAGTATATTTTAAAAAATATATATAAAGTTAAAATATATTATTAAAATTTTAAAGACTGAAGTATCCTTAAAATAATAATCCTCCCCCCTACAAAATAAATAAAAATAAAGCAATATATGAAGCAAATGATTAAGCCTTTAACTATAACGGTAGTTAAGAAACAATTTTACAAGTCTGTCTTGCATTCCAATTCCATTCATTTTTTTAATAGACAATTTTTATATTTACCAATTTTTCTATTTAAAACAGTAAACTCCGCCTATTTAGGTTTTTACTTTCTCTTACCCATAAGGTAGAGAAAGTATTGTTTTTGAGTCAAATTTTCGAATGCGAGATTTTGTTATATTTACAAGTTTTTAGGTCCCCTGAATACGAAAAACATGTTTTTAGCAAATGGTCTGTGTGTGTGTGTGTCTGTCTGTTATCAGCATATCTCAAAAACAAATTATGGCAGAAAGTTCAAACTTGGTATTCTAAATGTGTATCATATAGGGATGCTACAGTAAGATTTTCGTTAAGATCAAGCAAATGGTTCGTGTACAGGGACAATCAAGAGAATTCTAATACATTATGTCTATGGGGGAAATTGCAGGTAACTAGAGTTTAACGTCTATAGACTGCACTAAACCAAATATATATTTTTTGTAATAGAGATAGTTAACTGGGAAAAAAATTTTGTGTATGTAGGCTCCTCGCCTCCCCCCCTAGGGGAGAAGTCCCCCCTCGAGGGGAGTAAATTTTCATGATGGGTATCTTTCAAAAGAGCTCGCCAATACCTTTAATACGAATGGTTGAAACATCGATCTGCGATAATTTAAAACAAAGTTATCGATTTTTTTTTACTCTTAACAAAATAAAAAACTTTAAAAAAAAAATCTTTTTTTTTTTTTTTTTTCCGAGAATAAAATGGATTTTTTTTGGATATTTGGTGTTATACTACCTCTCTAATATGGAAATCATCTGCATTATCATAAAAGATAATTTTTTTTAAATAATAATTTTAATATATTATTTTTTAAAAACAGAATTATTTTTTAATAATCGAATTAAATTCTATATAAATGTAGGTGCATTAATGAAACGGGGGTTGAGGGGGACGGTAGCCCCCCTCACACAGAACTAATCATTATATAATACTCTTCAGAAGCCTAATATGAATTGTTGAACACAGGTTTACATAACAGTACTCTTTATAATACCTATTAATCTGCAACCTGTATTTATAGTATTAAATTTCAGTGTAAGAGAAAGTCGTGTGAGTGACACACCAGATTATTTCTTCTTCTTCTAGTGTCAGTTTAAACTATTCGAAATTTATCACCAGTAATCGATGAAGTAAATACCACTTGTGTATATTTTTGTCAACATAAAATAAGGGGTTTAACACGAATACTCAATGTCACATTTATTTTTCTTTTCTGTATTGAAGAACGAGGCGGGGCTTGTCGTCCTTAGAAAACAGGAATTCTTGATGCTAACACTAATGTCTAAAAATCATCATTTTTGTTTCATTTCTTTGCGTTTGACGTTGTTATATAATTTGTCCCATAAATAAAAAATAAAAATTTTATAAATTGTTTAATTTTCTTTGTTATTTTTTAAGATTTGATTCGTTATCGCATGCAAAACTTCATAAGAGACGGCCCCCTAAACCACTCCAAAAGAAAGATTTATTTATATCTCGAAAACTAATAACTGGAATGGGCTGCAAATTTGCACACTGATATTTTTCAGTATTAGGATTCATTTTATGTAAAAATTAATATAGGTCATAATTTTTATGAATATGAATTTATTAATATTTTTCAAAATTAAAAATATTTTTCAGAATCAAAAGTAATGATGGATTATGTTTGGGTTTCTTCACTGTATCTCGTAAAAAAAAAAAATTATATCGATCAAGTTATTTTTTGTGAAGATATTAATAAAAGTTTGAAATATGAATTTAACATTAACACCTTCAAACTTTGAACGCTTATAACTCTGTGAAAAAATAAGTAAAATATACAACCAATATACTTTTTCGAGTTGTCGCGATCCCAGGAATTCAAATATAAAATAAAAATGGGGCATTACCATTGAAAAATTCAAAGTTGGTGTGCGTTTTAATATGTAGACGACCCCCAATTCAGAATTTCAGTTCATTTTCTGAAACTACTCACAATTCCCCATCGAATGATACCTATTGCATTTTTCTACATCTATTAGCAATGAAGTTACGTCGAGTGCTGTGTTTTTTTTTCCCCCGACTGTACATGCATATGAGCTTGGAAAAAATACTCAAATGTCCTACTTAAAAATTCAGTTTTGTTTAATTACTGAATTATTCACTGGTTCAAATTTTTTAATACTAGTTGCTCGTTAAAAGCTTTGAAAGTTAAATGGAGTCAATCCAGATTTTTAAACCGTTGCTAAAAATCTCAGTTTTTCTTTTCTCCCCCCCCCCCCCCCCCTCCCAGTATGTTACATTTAATCAAAGAACATACGTGTAATATTTTTAGATGTTCTTGGAATAATGACAGCTCTATTAAATGAACAAAAGATCCTTTATTGCAGATAGAGGTGCATCATGGCCAGTGTAAAGCACCCCAAGCAATCACTTTGATTTGGACTATTAGGGTGCAAATTTATTTTAGAAAATTGCTCTTCAGGTTGCATTAATTGTTATATTTTTATAGTTTTTCAACTTACTGTCAAATGGATAGATAGCACTTCCTTAGTTTTATTGACAAATTAGCTCAAGATTATAGTAACCATGTGTGATTATTATATATTAGCAATTACTGAGATATAATTTATGCTCGGTAAATGAAGATTAAAAATGTAATATCATTTAAAATGTTTTGACAATGCTCTCAAATTATATGGTCATATTTCTCAAAAGGGAGAGAAAAAATTACATTAGTGAGAAATATTGAATATTTCTACCTTTTTATAGATTCTAGAATATATTAAAAAAAAAAAAAAAAAAAAAAAAAAAAAAAAGTTTCAAATGAATTTTAACTTTTATGCTGTGAATGGAGAATGATTGGAAATCGCGAGGCTTCTGCAAGGCATTTGATCGCTGATCATTCTTTTATTTTTAAGTGCTATGAAGCTATAAAAAACAGACTATTTTCAGGTAAAATTGGATTTTCTGAGCAAAACTAAAAAAAAAAATGGAACAAATACGGGAAAATCAGAATACTTGGCAGCTATAAACAAGCATTTATGGTGCACTTTCACTCATAAAACATTTATCTTTTTTTACATTTTATTGTTTATCTTTTTACATATTATTGTTTATCCTTGCATATTGGCATATTTGTTTGTCAGTTGAAATGTGTAACAAATTTTATTATTTTTACAGATAACATGCTGATCATCTCTATCATCATCAGCTTGCTAAATTTATCCAGGCTGTTAACATTATGTAAACATTTGGAAAAGAACTGCTCAATATCATTCTGTGGATTGTTTTTGATCTACTTATGGTACTTATTCACTAGTATTTCTCGAGTGCTATCTTTTACAATTTTTTTAACAAAATTTGTTTTGGCATTTGCTATGCTCTGTTTATTTCACTGGGTTATAATGAGTTTCTGGGCTGTCAGTGTCCTGACCCCTACTGTGCCATGTAAAAGTACAAAAGGTTGTATAAAAAACATAAAAAAGTACTTAAAAGGTCTCCTGTTCGGATTAATGTACATATTGTGCTTCTTAAGATTGAAAGTTGAAGATGATTCCGAGGAGCCTCACATACCTACACGTTACTTGTATGCATTTTTCTACTCTGTGATATTTTTGGAAAACTCTGTTCTTACAATTCTGTGGTTTGTGTACAGTGCACATAATTGGTACAGCATTCCAGTAGTCATACTGATATTCTGTAGTTTCATTTTTGGAATGTTTTTTATGTATTTATATTATCGGTATTTTCATAAAAATGTCAAAAACCATTCCGGTAGATGGAAATGTGCATTGTTATTTCCAATGAGAATCCATAATTGAAAACAAAAAAATTCCCCTGCTCATTTATGTGTCAAGTTTCAGTATTATGTACTTATAATTTCTTTTTTAAATGTAAATATATTTTTTGTACCTCATTTTTATATTTATATTGTGAAAGGATTCAACTTTTAATATATACATATATTTTTATGATGCTTTTTTTTTTACATAAAATCCTTAAGAATTAGTTACTTTTTAAAACTTTTAATGAACTTTTTTTTTTTATGATAAAAATATTGTGTTTTATAGATATATTTTTTTCTTTTTTAATGTTTATTCAAGTAATATTTAAAGTAGGGGATTCTCTCCTCCTTCTTATAGCAATATTATCATAAATACTGAAATTAAAAAGAGTAAGAAAGTGAGAGTGAAAAAACTTTTTCTTTTTGATTTGTTTTTAAATATAAAATAAATTTCTTACATAAATATAAAAGGTTCTGATTATTCATTATGTTTATGAAACTAACATATGTTTATGTTCCTACCTTTCTAACAACTGAAAAACTTGGAAGTTAAACAATCTTAATTGTTTTAATAATAATGAAAATTTTAACTTTTTAACTAATTTTATTTAATATTTTAAATCATTGTTATCTATTTATATTATTTTTAATTCACTAACACATGTTAATTTTATTTATATTTATTGTTTATTTATAAAAGAGAAAATTTGCAATGAAAATATATTTTTTATACACTATTGTTCTAATTAAATGTTACTTCAGATTTTTGATATTTCTACTAATGAAGAAGGTCGGATATCTTGTTATTGAATTAAAGCTTATTTGCTTTATTATAATTAAAAAACTGAAATTTCTGGTATTTCAGCAAGCAATATATTTTTAAACGCAGTGTTATTAACAGCTTTCTTCACTTACTGTCGCTGGAAGCCAAAGCCAATGTTATTCTGTGAGAAATTTTCTTTACTTATAAATCATTAATTAATACATATTTTTAAATTCTGTTTCCACATTCAGAAAATTCACAACTGTTAAATTGACAGATCTTTTAAATTTTTATTTTGAAGCTGTAATATACAAATTTTCAATATATGAAATTTTGCATTTGCAGTTTCAAAATAAAATATTAAAAAGAAAAAGAAATCCGTTTTCGAAAAAGGTCTATCAGTTTAACAGTTGTGAACTGTCTGAATGTGAAAACAGAATTTAAAAATATGTATTAGTTAATGAGTTATAAGTAAAGAAAATTTCCCATAGAATAACATTGGCTTGGGCTTCCGGCAACGGTTAGTGAAGCAGGCCCTTAATGCTGATTTTGTTACAAAATATCGTACTTACATTTATTACATACATTATATTTGGGTGGCATTGGCTACCATTTTATGTCAATTACAGCATAATGTATCATAATACAATATAGTGTAATTACTGCTGCAGTCCTATGATGCAACTAAGTAGTGGTTGTATATACTTCTTATTTTAAATATTTTCATCTGTTTATTAAAATATTAAATAATTATATTTTGCATTCCCTTGTAATTGATGTAACTAGCAAACATTTTTTTTCAAGCGCTAATTTCTGATTGGCTTGAAAAAAGTACAAATTAGTTTACATTGTATTTAATTTATTGCCAGATGTTTAGTTGTTGAGTAGCAACAGAAAAAGCTACACAAAAATATTTGAATTTCATATTCAGGACCAACACAAAATAAAAAAGTCATAGTCAAATTACATTGTTGCTCACTCACAAGACTCGAGAAATTTGAATAAAAAACTGGTTGCCAGCAAAAATTTCTGGTAACCAGAAAAAATATACCCCTCTGCCTTTTTTTCCCCCCCAATTTTGAAATTTATTTGAATATAGAAATTAAAATTCTAGGCATAAAAAACAAATATTTACTATGACTGGATGGTACATCAGGAAACACTTGTTAAAATTAAACATCATCAAACCATATATTAAAAGCATTTAAAACCGTTTAAAATTACCTTGCGAGCGCTTTCGACTGCTTCAGCAGTCTTCTTCAGGCATGTGCTCCGGTGAACCATGTTCGTCGGGCGTATCCTTTGTTCGTACTCCCCTACGCCCGACGAACGTGGTTCACCGGAGCACATGCCTGAAGAAGACTGCTGAAGCAGTCGAAAGCGCTCGCAAGGTAATTTTAAACGGTTTTAAATGCTTTTAATATATTTTATACTTTACCTTTTATTGATTTTAAATAAATCATCAAACCAGTTTTGTTATTTTTTCTAAACCTCCCAGTACGATGATTCAGCACTAGGTTGCAAAGCATGTGCAAATGGGAGCAGTGTAAACTAATTTTCTAAAACTTTGATTCAACATTGAGTTGTTGAACATGCACGGAGAAAAGTAGTGTAAATTATCTAAGGGTGTATCGATTCAATACAGTGTCTCAAAACATGGTAAGAGAAGCTGGAATCAAAACAGTGCAAGTTAAGCTTACATCAGGAGTGGAATCTGAGTTCGATTCCGGGACCAATTTTTCACCAAAGTATTCAAATAAAAAAAAAGGTTGAGTTTCTTTAAAACTGAAAACATAGTTGCCAGTTAAAATATATTGATTGCTAATGGCAACCAGGCAAGCAAATTTCACAAGCTCTGCTCATTCATTAATACTAAGGAACTTTATATTCAGCAGATTTAATACAAGGTGGCTAACACTAGAATTTTCCTTGACTTTCACTGTTTATTTCCCGCAAAATTAGTGAGAAATTTAGCAATTTATAATAACAGGCTTTCAAATGTGGCTTATTTCCACAAAATTCGTCAAATTCCCTGACTTAACATGAAATCTCCTAACTATTCCATAACTTTTCGAGACTCACTTAAATTCCTGACTTTCTCTGACTAGTAGCTACTACCCTGTTAATATTTAAAATGTGACATATTTTTATGTTTTATCTAAAATTTTCATTTAATTTCATTACTGCATAGATTTCAAATGAAGCAAATTAAATTTCATATTTATTTTTTACGTTACATAACATTAAAAATCATATTAGAACATGTGATTATTTGAAATAAAACCTTAGAAAATGTAGAAAAAAAAAAAAAAAAAAAACCTTATAGAATTGCCATTAAGGTGCTTATATAGCATGCTTATAGCAAGCATGATTTAATTTTTAGCAAATTTTTCTAGCTTTTCTACTGCAACTCACCAGCTAATATTTCTGCAAAATATTATATATGATTAAATGTTATGCTGGCAATTTTTTCAAGAAAATTGGTGATTAGCATTTGAAAGAGCTTCCTACAAAGAAATCATGAGGGCTTCTACAAATAAGCAATGTGTATCATAGTTACTTAAAGGTAGATGCAACATAATAATACACTGTGGCTTGTGAAGTTATGGGTACTTGTACATTTTTCCATTGATCTTTTTGCCAAGTACTATTACTTAATCAGAGACTCCCACATTCTAATTAATATTCCGTAGTGTTGTTAGTCACACCCTTTTCTACACACCAGTAAAGTTTCAGATTAATAGTCTCCAAAATCAATTACGATTAAATATGAAGAAAAATACTCTAAAATGATACTGGTGTGGAAAAAAAAGGCGGGACTAACAATACTACGGAATATTAATTAGTATGTTGGAGTCTCTGCTTAATATGAATAATGGATAAGTTAGGATTCAAAGGATATACACATTTGAAATTTTATTTTTACGTAATTTTTTTAAATGTATACACATTAATGCAATTTAGTTTTATATTTAAAATATTTATCAGTTTGTAAGTAATGTTTATTTTTTTTAATCACATCTCAAGTGGTTAACATTAGAACTTTTTCAAATTCCCTGACTTTTCTATAAATTTTTTCCACCATTTTCTAGGATTTTTTTCCTGACTTATATTGCCCATTTCCTAAAAAAATTAGCAAATTACAATAATGAGCTTACAAATACGGCTTATTTCCACTAATTTTTTCAAAATTCCTTGGCTTTACATGAAATTCCCTGACTTTTACATGATTCACATACTAGGTTGATTGATACAATAACAAGGCTTAAAATTTATAGTGGTCCATTTGTACGGGACTACAAACACATTCAACAGACCAGCAAAATATAAATTCTACTGGTCCACTAGACCAGTGAAGCTTTTCAATTTTTTTTTTTACACTGCAGTAAATCTGTCACAAAATAGTATGTTATAACAATAGTAAGTGTACTTCATTATAATTGTCAATAACACCTACTCTCTGTAATTACTTTTATTTCTTTATAGTAAATATGTGACATCAAACCCATTTATTAAAGCATAAATTTCTCATTTATATATGACTTCATTTGTATTTTTTTTCTCATTATTTCACAAGTAAATTTATAAACAAACTTACAAAGTCTGAGTAAAACAAACAGTTTTACAAATTTTTAAATATTTTTTTTAATGTAATAGAGTGGGAGAATGGACCAGTAACTTTCTCTTAATTTCTTCTCCTACAATAATGTGGTCAAAAACCTTTTTACATATACCACTTCAATTGCTGCTCTTGTACCCAATTTGTTTGCCAGATGAAGGGTTGTGTTATTATTTCAAACAAAAACAATTGTTGTAATTTGTTTTCAATTAATGGTGTTTATATACAAAGCTTTTTATTGCTTTTTTTTTATGACAGTTTTCCTGTGTACAGGGTGACATAAAATAACGGAGACAATGTTTTTTATCCATATTTTATTAATAGAAAAGAAATCAACATATGTAACAATTGCAAACAATAATATGGACATCAGGTTATAACATATTCAGTTGGTTTCAAAGTGGCCACCATAAGCATTGATATACAGCTGCAAACGAGTCTTGAAGTTTTCGGCAATTGGCCGCAAGTCCTTGGGCAACAATCTGTCTCACTCACGAAGCAGTGATTGTTTCAGCGACTCCAAACTACTGTGGCATTTGGCACACACCCTCGCCTCCAAAATCGACTACATAGTCCATGGGGTTTAAATCCGGCGATTAGGGGGGGCCATTCCGTAGAAGCAATGAAATCGGGAATGTGGACTCTGCACCACTCCTGGGTCAACTTCGCCCTGTGCGCTGGGGTGGAGACTTGTTGAAACGGCCAAAATCTATTCTGGAAGTGCTGCTGGACCCACGGAAGTACCACAGCCTCAAGGATGTCACACTGGTACACATTTTGTTTTTGACCCCTTCTTCATTGAAAACGAGAGGGGTCTTGCCGCTGGCGCAAACGCCACACCACACCATGACAGAGTGATGTTTTTGCCGATGTTCCACAATTACCGATGTGCCGGGAGTTGTGCGCCTGCTGCAAGGTGAACAGCTTCTCGTCCGTGAAGAAGATGCTCTCCCATCGTTGAGCTGCAAACCAACGCTTGAGTTGCCGGCATTTTTGGAGTCGTACCCGCTTGTTGTCTTCTGTGAGCTGCTGAACTTTTTGGAACTTATACGGCTTGAGATGGAGTTCAATTTTGGGTATTCACCTAACTGCTTCGCGATTGATTCCAGTCTCGCGGGTGATTTTTCGCATGGAGATTCTCGGATTTTGCTTGACTCGATTCTGGATGATCTTGCGGTTTCTGGGGGTGTTGGCGGTACGTTTTCGTTCTCATCCAGGATGGTCGCCTTCATGACCAAGTTCCTTAAAACGTTTGATGGCCTTGGATACAGTCTGTCACGGCACAATGAATAAATGAACAATTTTACACAGTTGCTTTCCTTCACGAAACAGCTCCAAAATTGCAATATGTTTGTTTGACATTTAAAAGGAAAAGGAAATATGTGAGCTCACAGTCGTAAATGCATATACTTGTAAAAAAATGCATGGGTATTTCAACAGAGCAACTTTTATTTGTATGCGTTACAATTATTTCGCGTTAGGATGTGTTAAACATTGTCCCCGTTATTTTATGTCACCCTGTATATTTTATCTGCTGCAATAAGGTGGTGCTTATAGCAACTTTTAAATTATTGTGAAAGCTAATTTTAAAGCATATTCTTGCCAGCATTGATCATACTTGAGATTAATCTTTTTCACTTGATCCTATTATAGAAAATTATCAAATACTGAACCCTTAATACAAGCTATGTTATATTTAATTTAGCACAAGCAGTTTGGTAACATTTATACCATATCATTTTTATTTATTTATTATTATTAGTATTATTAATTTTTTTTTTTTTGGGGGGGGTGGGGGGTGGGGGAGGTTGTGAGGCTCAGCAGGATACATAGCTTATATATATTTTTATATTTTTAAACATTTTTAGGCTTTTTTAAATTAAAAGTTTTAGTATATTACTTAACATTTTTCATTACTTAAAGCACAATTTTCTAAACATAATGTATTGTATATTTCCAGATCTACACATTTACATTTTATAATTAGTATTGAATGAACTAAAAAAGTTAAAAACATACTTTTATAATAAAGACAGGGATGATTGTGACTAAAACTTTGAAAATTACACTCTCAAATAACAATTATTATGACCAAAAGAATACAATCTTGCATTAGCCAATCGAAAGAAATATAGAATAGTGCATGTCCAAGTGATATGTTCATATATCAATTGGATAACGAATGAACAGCCATAGAAAACAATATAACTTTAAAGAAAGCGTGAAAATATGAATGGATTAAATTAAAACCCCTGAAATGAGGTGTAGCCCCTAAATACAATCACCCCTGTAAAGATCAGTTTTAATTTATACTATTGAGAAGAATCTATTTATCTGTGTCAAATAGTTATTTTGCTTAAAAAATGCATTTATATAATGATAGCATCTTATGCAAAAGGTATGCAATTTAATCAAGGATATCATTTTGTCAATTATGATAATTTAACATGCAGTATTAGTCCAGTATACAGTATAAGGATATTTATTTCAAGTGTAAATTAATGGATTAATTTGTATATTAAATATTTAACTATTATTATTATTCCTAAGAATAAATAACTAAAATATAGTGTAAACTTAATAAAAGCATACATTTTATAAAGATGTTGTGTGTGAGAAGAAGTTTCTAAATAGAATATGTAATCCAGAATTTTTTTTTTTTTTTTGCATTTTACTGGTATATATTTGTTTACATCATTTAATGAAATAAAAGTTTTATTTGATCAACTGTACTCACTATGCGAATGATTATTGAATACTAAAGCATAATTATTTGTTCTCTTTCTACAGCTTGAATATATATTTATTATATGATGATTTTGTCATCAAAATTCTAGTAATTCCATTTTAATGTCTTGCCATTGCATATAATTTCAGCTTTTTTGACATTCTCATCTTTGATACATACATTTAAGAGCAGAAGCACCCCTGAAATTTTTAACTATTTATTTGTGCTATCACATAATTATTTTTATTTATTGTGCCATTATTTTTCACTTAATTCTTGCAAAATAAGACTGCTGTAAAATGGTTTTAAAAAATTGGCTACTTCAAAACAATGTAAGGATTATGTAATTTTAGTTGAAATCTATACAACACTCCTGAATGTAATACAACTCATTAAAGATCTGATAGTTCACACATATATATTTTTTTACATTTTAATGGTTTAAAAGCATAAGTTTGGAAACTTTGTGTATTGAAGGTTAATTATGGCCTTCTCCCTGATAGATATGAAATAATTTTATGACTCTTTTCCATTAAGGGGACTCTCTACTTATCGTCTCTGCAAGACAAAGTCAGTGTTATTCTATGGGAAATTTTGCCCCATTATAAGTCATTAACTAATACATACTTTTAAATTCCATTTTCACATTCAGAAAATTCACAACTGCTAAACAGGTTATTGCTTTCTAAAACTTTATTATTAAGCTCCAAAATGCAAAATTTCACATTGTGAAAATTCGTATTTTACAACCTCAAAATAAAACATTAATCATTTGAGTCCCAAGCAGCGCAGTCGCGCTGTTGAGATTTTATGTCGAGAAAACCCAGTACATTTCAAACATTGTGGACAACTGACAGTGCATTACTGATTGTTGAAGTCACACGCTCAGATTTACTGAAGCAAGTATGCCTAATCATTTTGAAACACACAATTAACAACAATGAGAAACACTTATGCAAGAATGCATTCGATCGCTTTCAGGGGTGATGCCAGCCAGGGGGGCATAGGCCCCCCGTTGGGGAGTCTGTGACCCCCCATCGGGGCATACTCCTAAAATCTCTCGGGGGAACAAATACAAAATTTTCAGTTTTTCTACTTTTAGCAGCATTTTTCTTTTCCTTTACAAATTTGGAGCATTCCAGTTTTTCCATTCTATATTCAATAGAAGAAAGTATTGGATTCGTAAAAATTTTCAGCTTATAATTTTCTATGAATATACACGTTTTGAGAGGTCCAGAACATGTTTTGACCACGATATTTTTAGAAAATGTCGGTCTGTGACATGATGATCTCCAAAACCACAAAAAGTACTAACAAATGGAATGATATAAATATTAACAGTATTGTAGTTTTTGATAAATACTCATATAATAAACTCTCTTTATGTAGTGCCCCCCTGTCGGGGAATTTCTGGTGCCACCACTGATCGCATTGCAAACTGCAATAAATGTGACGGAGTAATGAGAAAAAGATGAGAATTGTATTACCTAACAAATACAAGAATCGCTATTGCTCCGATTGGGATTCATTGATATAAAATAAACAAAGCGCTATCACGCTGCTTGGATCTTTTCCTACTCATTTAGAGAAAGCATGGTTGTGCTGTTTGGGATTCTTCGACAGTGTTTTTTCAATACTCCCTGGAACTCAAACGGTTAAAAGTAAAATCTATTTTTTAGAAAGCAATAAACTGTTTAGTAGTTGTGAATTTTCTGAATGTGAAAACGAAATTAAAAAATATATATTAGTTAATGAGTTATATGGGGACAAAATTCTCCATAGAATGACATCGGCTTTAGCTTCCGGGGATAAGTAGGGAGTCCTCTTAAGCAAAGTGTGTAATCACTGCCAGGGGTCGATGCAGGCAAAATTTGGGTCCCTTCTGCGGCCCTGTCGCGATTTTGTTTTATAAAAATCCTTTTATTTAATGCCTTAATTTGGCTCAACAAAACTCTATTAACTTGATATTAAACATTATATAATGATTATAAAAATGGGAGATTTTACACAATATTTTTATTTTTTTACAAAAATGTTTTGTTCACGAAAAAGGGACCCAAAAATTAAAACCTGGATCGACCTTTGACTGCACTAATTTAAAATATTCTATGAGTAATCACAAATCTATAAGCTTTCATTTGACTATGATTCAATTTGTTGTGCTTGATAAAAAAAGTATAATTATCATTATCAATAACAAATGCTTGATTTAACTATTTTTGAACAATTAAGAAATTGTAAATTTCTAGTTTTGGTATTAGTTCTCTAGAGCTTGGCATATTTTACTATCATCACAAATGATTAACTGGCGATGTAGCAAATCCTTTACACTACTTATAAGTTTAGAGTTTTTGCCTTATGTTAACTACTGATACAAATATTTTGTGCTATTTCTATTTGAATATATTTTGGAAGGCAAACTTTTAAGCTTAGTATTAACTTTGATGTACACTTAGCAATTTTTAGGCTTAGTACTACTCTTAAACACTTATTCCAAATTGATTCCATTAAACTTAAGAAACTTTTTTTTGATTTTGTAATGTATATATAGCGTTAATGCACTTGTATTCTTAAAGAAAGAATGTTAATCGAAAGATTTGCTGTTAAAAGGAAGTAGCCCTAGTTTTGTTAATTTTCACGAAACTTTAAAAAAATAAATACATAAAAAAGTTTAAAATTTTTAAATTGTGCTAAAATATTAGGGCAATATTTTATTTTTAAATAAATATTTTACAGAACACACCAGTTGTGTGATAATTGGAATTACCATTTTCTTAATGAAAAATAGAGCTATTTTCGGAAGCACTACTTTAATCAAATTTTGTTTTTATTTTGAATATGAGCTTATAGCAATAAATTAAAACATTTTAACATTAGATAAGTTATTTTCAATAAAATATCAAAAGCATTTAAGATTTCTTTTCAATTTTCTATATAGATAACTTTGAAATTTTAGAACAAAATAACCCCTGAACAAGCCATTCAATTTTTTTTTTTTCTTCTCAATACATATCATATAATAATTATACTCAAATTCTGTGCTATTCATTGCTTGGTGGTGCTCAATCTTTGTATCAAATTTTATTATTGCTTATACCTATATCATGCTTGTTTATAACAAAAGAGTTGCTACAAAAAAATTATTTTGATACTTTTTGATAATGTATTGGCTGGACCAAAGACGAATACATGTGCTCATTTTTTCACTGTGTAATTTTCTGTTTCAATAAAATATAGAAAACTCCAACAAGAATGTCTTTTATTAGTAAGAAAACATATGTGCTTCATAATGACTAAGATAGTCCTGCATGCTAATTTCTTTTCTAGAAATTAGGATGATGGCATTGAAAAGTACATTCAAAAACAAGGAATGTGACTGTACAAAAACAGATAATGGCAAAGCATCGTGGTCAAGACGGATTAGAGCCAACTCAAATCAAGAGAATTTACATTTTGAGAAATCCATCTCTGGATGTGCTTCCATGAATCTGAAAATAAATTTTTGCATAAATATACTTATTTACATTAGCGAATAAAACTGCAAAAAATACAACAGTTTATTCTCTTTTATAACACTAAAATAATTTTTAAGGGGATAAAATATAAAGAATTCTGAGAAAATTCAAAATTGTAACTGATAATATGACAAAACATTATTGCATTTCCAAACAATAATATTTATTTTCTCAAATGTGCTACCTCCCCCCCCCCTACTATGCACAAGATATCTTACCATGAAATTAAGCTGTTGGTTTTTTATGGTCTTAAAATATTTGTATAAACTTATTTCATAAAATGAATAAAGGAAACTTGTTTACTGTTTTGAAAAACACTGGTTATGTTAATTCATTTTGTAGATATCTTTTATATAAATAAGTGTGAAAATATTTAAAGCAATCAAAGAAATTTATCTTACATGACCCCCCTCCAAAGAAAAAAAAAGAATGAAGTAAACTAAAGCTAGTTGCCGTAAACTTCTGATCTTTAAACATGGATAAAAGTTGAATATAATGTTTTGAAATGTTACTCTTGTAATTACCTGAAGCTTAGTTATATAATATAAGAACGAACCTATAATACTATCGAAATAATACTGAAGTACTGTCTCCATAGAAATTCTTGAAATGACATGAATTCACGTCAGCGGTAACCAGGAATAGAACACGAAGATGTGAATTTACGCCAGCGGCAACTAGCTACAGAAGTTGAAATGACGTGAATTCACGTCAACAGTCGTGAATGTGTTAAGAAAATATAATTTAACATTAGTGTATAATAATTTAAATATTGAATGTTTTTCATCACAAGTAAAAGAGTTATAAATAAAATAATTATTCAAGAACATAATGCACATAAATCCATATTGATTCACTTTTCATATACTTAAGAATACAAATCTATAAAGTTTAATAAAAGCCTAAATGATCAACATAATAAAGTTTTTTCATAAAATCCTTCAGCATTTAGAAATTAGATACTATAACTTACCTGAAATTCATGCTGGCACAGAGTTTCTACACTATTTCAGAAAAACAAAATCCTGACTTTTTCATTGAGATTTCCTGACTTTTATGTTAAATTTTAATACAAATTAAATTTCAATATAGACATGCATAGATGTTTTGGTTAAATACATAACTGATTTTAAATATTTCTATTTTCAGGAAAATGTTTTAATTGTAAAACAATTCAATGCCATATTTATTAAAATAATAAATATAAAAAAAGTCACATTTTCTATCCAGCTTTAAGTTATTTTTGTCATGTCTCAAAATTATACAAGGGAGAATCAACAAGTCTTTGCCTCTTTTTTTTTTTTTTTTTAAGCCAAATTACAGCTGTAAAGGCAAAGTCAATGTATCATTCCCAGCAGTGGACCTTTCTTGCTTTCTTGGACTGAACTAATCCTATCTGTCATTAATTCTGCGGTATGGTGATGCTGTCAATTGCTAAAAAGGACAGTTATGCTTCACATGTCTACAGAATACGAGGACGCATAAGATGCCAACATCAATGCTGATGGTTACTGTTCCACACTGTCACATCTACAGTTAGATATCAGACAAAAGCACTGAGGGATTCTCAATATGGACAATTAAGTTATCCTCCACAATAATGCGAAGCTAAACTGGGCAATCAATCACCGACAAGCTCTGCTGATTTTCTGGAAGAATTTGGATCATTTATCATATAATCTGAACTTTGTCTCTGTGACTTCAACGTTTTCAATCCACTGAAGAAGTTCCTGGCAAGTCAGCAGTTCACGTCCAATGATGAAGCCAAGACAGCAGTCCAATGGTGGTTCTACAGTTGGACAAATTCAGTGTTGTGATAGGACAAATGTCTGAACCAGTGTAAGGACTATGTGAAAAAATGGTGTAACGTACGTAGAATAGTACATATATTTGTAATTAACTGCATGTGCCTTATTTTACCTATTAAAAAATAGGGGCAAAGACTTTCTGATTTGTTCTCATATTATAACAGCATTTTACTTCACATGAAAATTACAAATACATAACCTACAGAAAAAAAAAATCTAATAATAAATTAATATCAGACAAATCAGTATAAACAATGATGATAAAGTGTTCTCAATATTTACCCTGTCACCAAATCAGTGTTTTTTTTTTTTTTTTTCTTCTAATTAAATTACATTAATTTAGTTCAATTTTTAATTTAAATAAAATTTGTGTAATTTTTTTTTAAATAATAAAACTGTATAATTCAATGCAATGCATTTCTATCAGTTTTCTGCAATGTCAAGTTATGGGAGGTTTCATTTATTTCTCTAAAGCTTCAATGTCTTTTCTTGTTTAAAAAGAGTTTTAGAGCATTACTTAATATTAAGTGAGTCTAAAAAGTCTGTACTAGTGCTGGACGATATCAGAAATTAAATATCGCGATATATCACCAAGGTAATATCGATATTAGTGATATATTGCGATATTTCTTTCAAGGCACGAAAAAATAGACATTTGTTATTTTTTAAAGACATATGCACGCGAATTTTCTTTATCATTAAAAAAAAAAAAAAAAATCATAAAAAGTGAATTAATGTTTTGTGTTTCTTATAACTTATACTATTGCTTTTTAGTATACCTCTGTATAGTTTATCCTCTATTCTTCCCATTGTAAGCTTTAATTATTTTTAAATCATATTTTAACACAGCTAATATGTGATCTGTGTTTTATTTGTACCAAGTATATCAAAATTCATAATTCTACTAAAAATAAAGCTTCAGAAAAATTGTCTTAAGATGTAGGTATTAAATAAAAATGAAAATCATTTTAAATAATTCAGAATTGCCATTATAAATAGTTCAGAATTGCCATTGAATACACCTTTTTTGGTCGTAGAGAGTAATATTTTTTACTTAAAACTCTTATATGCATCCTAAATGTCAGTTACTTGTCATTTTTATTTTTGTATCCTCTTACCAAACCATTACAATATCTTTTAAATATATATGTTCAATTCACATTCGTAATAGTTTCACAATAATTGAAATTTGAATTACATATTATATATATCACAAGTCTTGCCGCCTGCCTCCTTCTTCCTATCTTGTGTTTCTTGGGTTGTTTTTTCATTAATTTTGATAAGTTTATGGTTTTAAGTTAAGATTTGTTGTTTTATTTTATTGATTCGTTTGTTTTGCAGACTGTTAATTAATAGATCTGGTTTCTTTACCTTAATGTATTTCATCCACTGATGATTTTTTTTTTTTTTTTTTTAATCTTATTGGTCATTGGTGTTTCAGTGATCTTGTATCTGTTGCTTGGCTTCTACTATGCTTAATAGATCATCTTTATTATATATATATATATATATATATATATGTATGTGTGTGTGTATGTATATACATTGTCAGTATAAAAATTATATTTTTTAAACAAAATTATGTTGAAGTTTCATTTTGTTACTTAAAGTAACTCATTTTGCATTTACACCAATTTTATTTAACATGTACGGCTTTAAAAATAAAATAAATAAATAAATGGAAAGAGAAAAAATAAATGCTACATAAAAAAAGTAATAAACTATTCAATATTATATAATTCTATAAAGAAACTGTCACTGTAAAATTACTGACGATAAAACTTTATTTTACATCAGTTAGATAGCACCCTTTCTCCCTTCCCATGTTATCCAATGGGATTTTTGTCGCTTCGTTTTATAAAAATATTTTATTCAAAAATGAACTTTTTCGAATTCTGTTTTTTGAATATTACTCTTTGAACAGGTCGTCTTTTAGCTTAGTGAGCAATTTTTTGAAAAAAAAAATTTAAATATTTTACTTAGAGATCCACACTTAGAGTCCATAATTTACTTATTGAAATAAAATATTCAAATTAATTTTTTCGAATAATTGCTCACTAAGCTAAAAGGCGACCCATTCAAAGAGTAATATTCAAAAAACAGAATTTGAAAAACTTCATTTTTGAATGAGATATTTTTATAAAACGAAGCAATGAAAATCCCATAGGATAACATGGGAAAGGAGAAAGGGAGCTATCTGACTGATGTACAGTCTTAATTTAAAAAAATATTTTATCGAAATATTTAATAATAATGAAATATTAAAAAAAATTACATTCCATAACTGCTTATATTTTCAGAAGTTTTTTATTAAACGCTAAGAAAATTTGCAAAAAAACTCTTCTAGTAGATATCAGTTCAGTGATGCCAGATGGTCAAAAATTATTTCCCCAAACAGGTCTTCAAATTTCCCCAAATCACGTTTTTTTTTTTTTTTTTTTTTTTTTTTTTTCGAAAAAATCTCCAACTTCATTTCTACTAAAAAGGGAAAATAATTTTTTTTTTTTTTAAATATCAAGCAGATTTTTCTATGATTTAAGCTCAGATTTTCCCCCAAATCAAGGCAATTTTTAAAAAAAATCCCCAAATAACAATAAAGTTTTTGAAAGTCTCTAGTCATAGGGATAAATAATAAATCATTACGTTACCAACATTGACAGAAAGTTGAAAAACGCCCCAGATTTGTCCCCAAAAATTTTAGAATTCCCCAAAAAAGTCCCCACAAACATTTGGTCTCCAAAATTGTCCCCAGAAGCCTCAAAACTCCACAAAATCCCCAATCTGGCATCACTGTAACAGTTCGGCTTTGATGATCTTTATTAAACACATGTTGAAGCATGTTATTGGCCATTTTATATCAACACTTTGAAATAGACCGATATCAATGAACCAATAGCAGGAAAGGAGCTAAAACAAAAGATACTGTTTTCATTCGTCATATTGCCTTTTCTGTGGTTTCCATCACCTACGATATGCATGAATGTAGAGTGGGAATTCAATATAGTGTAATATATCAGAACCCATAATAGATATCTCGGATAGGGATATATCGTTTCGACTAACATCAAATCTCTTTCCTAGTAAACACACCTGCTGATTATAGGTATGAATACGCATTAATAGTGAATGGATTGTGATATTGGAGTATGTCTGATGAATTTTTTCTGAAGGGGTAGAACCGTGACCTTGAACGAAATCAGCTTATTCACGGGATAATCAAAGCAGATGGCTTTCAATAAATACTGGTTTATTTTTTTATTATGCAGTGGCCTTTTTAAAGCAGTGATGTTTAGATTTGAGGTTATGAAGGATGAGGAAGTATATGTATTGCAATAGCGATCGTTTGGCGTGGGGTTATTTTTTCTAGTTTATCAGTGAGTAATTAGAGGAAAGTAGAAAATGAGTATTAGAATAAGATATTCGGCGCTTTTTTTCTTCGGGTCTCGTTAGCTGTTGTATGTTGGCTGATCGGGTTTCATTTGCTCGAGTTTCGTTCACTCGGCTGCACACTAGGCAATATTGTTAAAGGGATATATTGGCGGAGCTAGATCTTAAATATTGTTATCGGGATACTAAAAAAATATCGATACTTGGGGATATATTGATAAATAATCCAGCCCTAGTCTGTACCTGTACTATTTAAGATGAAATTGCTTAATTCTAATACAATAATATCATTTAAATAGATGTGTCTTCACAAAAAATAAATAAACTAGATGTACTAGGTCGATACTGCTTTCCTCTACAATATATTTGCTCTCAAATTTTTACTACAAGCAGTGTTGTTAGATTTGGACTTTTTTGTTCAATGTCCACCATCCCCATAGCAGAAAATGCGAGACGTGCGATGTACGTCGCAGATTTTTTTTTTTAGTCTGCAGACTGTTTCCAAATCAGCATTATGTAGGAATTCGAAATCTCCCAATTTTGGCATGAAAGATACAGATTGCCAATCTTTTTCCATCCACAACATAAATGTCAATATTCTTTTTAAACATGCTTTATTAAATACTAGAACTTATAAAAAGGTAGAACTGTTCAATATTTTTCACTCGTGTAATTTTTTTGTGACCCCCCGCCCCCGTCAACTCTATTCCCATTTAACGATCGGCTATCAAACAGATCGCGGAATCCTTGAGATTTCCATTTTTTCCCCATCAGCAACATAAATGTCAGTAATATTTTTTTTAAACTTAGTTAATTAGATTCTATAACTTACAAAAAAGTAGAACTGTTCAATATCTCACTTATATCCCCCCCCCCCCAACAGCTAACAATCGGTGATTGAACGTTCCACAAAAGCGTTGTAATTTTTGAGCTTTCTCCATCCACATCATAAATGTTAATATTCATTTGAAACATTAGATAAATGCAAACTTGTGATAAAAATATGCTTACTGAATCCGGTAACTTTTATTGTCCGTAACTCACTGTGAAATTATGCTGCAGATTATTTTCTAATGCGTGAATAGTTGTCGCAGATTGACAGAAAAATTTCTGCTACTGGGTCCACCATTAAGTTTTAATTGTAATGGTTGCCTAATCACTTCGAAGATTAACTGTATCTATTATGGATATCAAATATCACTTCTCAAAATTATTGATGACTATTAAGTCCCCAAATCTGACAATACTAAATACAAGGCATACTATATAACCATGTTAAAAGAAATCATTATGGCCGATCACTTAACACTGTCACAGACTGAAATGTTGTACTACCTAGTAGGCTATCTTCCATCCGATTTGATATATTTACCTAACCTTAATTTGCTGAGTAATTTTATTATGTATAAACTGAATATGTAATTCTGTTTTGATGCTTATTGAATGTATAATTATTTTTTTACTAGATGTATTAACACTGATGAGGTATTGATAAAATTGGCTTGAAAAGTCTGTTTATTGTGAATTTTAACCTGCTTTTATTAATGATTTTTATGTAAAAAATGTTTAAATGTTTTTTAACAAACAGGCTGAGTGACTCACAGGCACCACATAGTGATTTTCAGCCAAAAAAAAAAAAAAAAAAAAAAAGGTGAAAGAGATTGAAAATTTTCACAAATAATTCAATTTCTTATACATGTAGTATGATGAAGAACATAATGATAATACAAAAACTAGTATGTTGTGGCCACCACAAGACTTTCTTCTATATTTTCCTACACAAATTCACTCAGTAACAATATTTAAAAAATAAATAAATAAATAAAAGATTTTTTTTTTCCTAAGTTCTTTTTCGTTAAAAGTAAAAATAATCGGTAACTTTGTTTTAAATTATCACACATTTTTAGTTCAACCATTCGTTTTAAAGGTATTGAAGAGACCTTTCGAAAGATACCCATCTTGAAAATTTACCCCACCCTCGGGGGGGAAGCAATGCCCCCACATGCACAAAATTTTTTTCATAATTAACTACTACTATTATCAATAATTCATATTAATTTTACAATCACAGGTTAAGAATAACTCTCATTATGTACATTTATACGAAATTTTGTGCTATACTGCCATGTTAAAAATTTAGATAAAATACGGTCACAGCACTATTGAGTGATTGATCCCCATATCTAATTAGCACCAGTTTATGTCAGGAGCCAACTAAATACCAAGTTTGATTAAATTTCGTTAAAAAAAAAAAAAAAAAAAAAAAAAAAACAATTTTGTTTTGTTAAAAGTAAAAAAAAATTGAAAACTTTGTTTTAAATTATCACAGATTTATAGTTCAACCATTCGTTTTGAAGGTATTGACGAGATCTTTTGAAATATACCCATCTTGAAAATTTACTCCCCTTGAGGGGGGACTCCCCCCCCCCCCAGGGGGTGTGGCAAGGCTCCTACACATGCAAAAAACAATTTCCAGTTGACTATCTCTATTATAAATAATTCTTGTAAATTTCATAATGATTACTAAAAAATAATTCTCTTTATGCCCATTTATACAAAATTTTGTCCTATATCACCATGTTAAAAATTTAGAAAAAGCGGAATGGTAACGGAACCTGTAAGACAATTTTTACCAAAAGTTGATAGGCACTAATTTATGTCAAGGTGCAACTACATACCAATTTGTATGAAATTCTGTGCAGTAGTTTCTGAGATACAGTTGCCATAAAATTTTGTCACACACACACACAGACAGACATTTTCTAAAAATGGTGAAATCATGTTCTACAGCTCTCAAAACGTGTAAATCCATCAGAAACCCGAGGTCGAAAATTTTCACGAATCTAATACTTTCTTCTATTGAATATAGAAAAAAGTAATGAATATTTCTCTTTTATCTGCAACCATTGGATAAACAATAACAGGATTACAGTACGATCCATAAAAGACAAAAGTTAAATAGAAAATGCTCAGTTACAAATGGGGAATAACTCCTATAAAAATGATTTTTACGTTTATCAAATTCACTTTAAAGAAATTTTTAAATGATTACAAAAGAAAATTGAAAATAATGACTAAGGACTTAAAATAAGATCTAAAAATGACCCCTGCAGTCTTTTTACCTATGAAATCTTTTATTTATATTTTTGATGCCTCTCTGAGAATATTTTTTATTGCTGCCCCTGCTCCCAGCCCAATCCCTCCTATTTTCCATTTTATATTATTAATCAATTCACTCTTAAGTATTGTTTTAAAGTAAGAAATAATTATTACACATGGTTTTTGTAATTAACATTATATTATTGGATTTCATGTTTTTATACAAAATTAAACTAAAAATGGGGAATTTTTTCAAATAATAATACACATCATAAAATCTTTTTATTATTTTTTTATTTGAGTGAGTGAAAATCTATCAGGGAAAAAAAAAGGGGGGGGGGGGTTTTGGTTGCAGAGTTGTGTAATTTAAGATACACAAGGATATTTTGACAGCTTAACAGCCCTCTTCACTTACTGTAGCCAGAAGCCCGGGCCAATGTTATTCTATGAGGAAATTTTCTTTACAAATAGCTTATTAACTAATACATATTTTTAAATTCTGGTTTCACATTCTGAAAATTCCCAACTGTTAAATTGACGGACGGACCTTTTTTAAAAATGTATTTTTTTAATTTTTAATTTTGAAATTACAAAAGGAAAAAAATTCACATATTGAAAATTCGTATTCTGCAGCTTCAAAATAAAACATAAAAATTTTTAAAAAATCATTTTTCTTAAAGGTCCATCAATTTAACAGCTGGGAATTTTCAGAATGTGAAAACAAAACTTAAAAATATGTATTAGTTAATAAGCTATTTGTAAAGAAAAATTTCCCATAGAATAACATCAGCTTCGGCTTCTGGCAGCGATGAGGCCCTACCATCGCTGGAAGCCTAGGCCAGTGTTATTCTATGGGAAATTTTGTTTACTTTTAACTCATTCACTAATACATATTTTTAAATTCTCTTTTGCACATTCAGAAAATTCACAACTGTTAAATTGGCTAATGTTTTTTTAAAAATGGATTTTTTTAAAATTTTTAATATTTTATTCTGAAGCTGTATTAAAATATGAATCTTCAGTATGTGAATTTTTTCATTTTACAGTTTCAAAATAAAATATTAATAGTTTAAAAAATTTGTTTTTAAAAAACGTCCCACAATTTAATAGTTGTGAATTTTCTGAATGTGAAAACAGGATTTAAAAATATGTACGAGGGTTGCTATTTATATTTCTGGCCTTGGCAACAGTAAGTGTTGCTAGGCGACCGCAGACGATTTTAATCGAAAGTTTGATATTTTTAAACGTAAATTCAGCAGACGATTTACCATTATAGCTTTATTTGTGTTGTTGACAGTAAATTGAAAAGTTCTTCTCTTTCAAAAAATGGAATTGAATCGTGAAAATTTTCGTGCGATTATTTTTCATAACTTTCGACGTGGATTGTCAAGACAAGAGTGCTTCGATGAACTTAATTCTTTATACAGCGATAAAGCGCCATCCTATAGCACTGTAAAAAATTGGTATAACGAATTTAATCGTGGTCGATGTTCGATCCAGGATGAATCCCGTGCAGGTCGTCCAAAATCCGTTGTTGTGCCAGAAAAGATCGATGCTGTGCGTGAACTGATAAAGCAAGATCGTCATGTGACATACCGTGAGATTGAGGCATCTTTGGACATTAGTATGACTAGCATCAATAAAATATTGCATGAACATTTGAGCGTAAAAAAAATTTGTTCGCGTTGTATCCCGCATAATCTGACAAACGCTCAAAAAAAGGCTTGTGTCGATTGGTGCAAGGAAATGTTGGAAAAATACGTTCAAAGTACATCAAAGGCTGTGTATAACATCTACACAGGTGACGAATCATGGATCTATGCATATGAGCCGGAAACAAAACAGCAATCAACTGTATGGGTCTTCCAAGGCGAGGCAAAACCAACAAAAGTTGTTCGAGGAAGAAGCACATCGAAACAAATGATTGCCTGTTTCTTCGGCATTAACGGTCATGTGGCAACAAGTGGCGTTAGAGCAACGCAGGACGGTCAATTCTGAATGGTACACGACCATTTGTTTGCCAGAAGTCATCGGAGAAATTCGAAAAAAGCAGAAGAACAGGCGAATCATTCTTCAATGCGAGCTCTCACACATCGACTCTCACACATCGACAAATGCATTTCTGACTGAGCGAAAGATCGAACTGATGGGTCATCCGCCGTACAGCCCTGATTTGGCACCCAATGTCTTCTTCTCATTCCCACACATCAAAAATAAATTACGTGGACAACGATTTTCGACCCCCGAAGAAGCGGTTGATGCATTCAAAACGCATGTTTTGGAGTTACCTCAATCGGACTGGAAAAAGTGCTTTGAAAATTGGTTCAAACGCATGCAAAAGTGTATTGATCATCATGGAGAATATTTTGAAAAACAATAAAACCAATTTCGATCCTACATATTTGTTTTTTCATTATTAGGCCAGAAATATAAATAGCAACCCTCGTATTAGCTAATGAGTTATAAATAAAGAAGCATTGACTTGGCCTTCTGGAGATGGTAAGTGATGCCAAGCCGTTAAGAGGTTCCAGAAAAGAAAACAGTTTAAATACCTTCTGGTCTAATTTTAACAAATGGAATAATAAAGGCAACTCATTTTGTTATAAATTCTGTGTGCGAGAAGAAAGAAAAAAATGTTTGCTTACTTTTTGAGAACTTCTTGTTTCTTTTGATCTTCTGAAGTTGGTAAGCCAAGTTCTTTTTGCCTTTGATCATACATCATTTTTTCAACCATACCTCTAGTTTCACCATCTAAATCACTCAACTGCAATGAAATTAAATGTAACTTTTGAATAGCTACTCTTTCTATTACATTCTTTATTGAACTATAGTCATATTATTCCACTCAATGTAATATAATTTCAGACATAATAAAACAAATAAGAGATAGCCATATTTAAGTCACTAATATAATATAATTTTAGTTATAATGAAAACAAACATTTTCTAATAAAACAAAGTGTTAGTCTGTTACAACGTATACAGAAAAAACTATGGCACATACAGTCCTGAAAATCTTTTTCTACATAAAGGATTGCCTTGTAGTTTTGCAACATACCTTTAAAGATTTTAGATATTCCTATTAGATTTTTAAAACTTTTGTGCTTTATGCAAATTTTGAATTATTTTCCGACATTTTTCTTTGAGTAGCCAATAAAAATAAAATGTCTAATTTTTATTTTATTCTATTTATTTATTTTTAAAATAAAAAACATTTATTTACATGCAAATTAACAGAACTGAAATCTAAACCTGTTTCATAAAAAATTTCTGATAAAAAAATAAAAAAAAAAGGGGGGGGGGAATTTACATTTCCCATTTTAAATTTTTTAGTTTGATTAATTTATTTAAATGTTAATGTCGATTAATCAAGAAATCTAATATGTTTTATCCTTGATTTTATCTTCTGCAAAATAATGTAAATGCAAATTTATTTTAAATTAACTGTTTTTTTAGTCGACATAAAAAAAGTCAAATAATTAAATGTCATTTACATCTCATTAATAGCTGTATCAAGAATTTGGTAATGATTTTGATTTGCTAAAAATAGTCACAAAAAAAAAAAAAAAATATATATACCGGGTGATTCAAAATAGATGTTACAGCAATTATCTCGTAAACTAAGAAAGATAGAAACAAACTTCCAATTACAAAATTAGAGCAAATTAAGAGTAGATTTCAGATATGGCATTTTTTTGTCAAAGGGGCTGTATACATATTAAATACGAAATTTAATTTTTATACGGCCCCTCCTATCGTATGACTTATATTTAGAAAAATATTCCCCTCGCTCTAACAAGCAAAATAAAAAAAAAATCATCTCTCTAAGTCAAAATCTCGCTGAGTTATTGCAATTTGAAAATGATGACTTACACCACTTTTTTTTCAATTTTGGCATCTATTTTTCGACGCCAACGGGCTGACTTTAGGGGGTTATCTATGAGTTGAGAAAAATTAAAAAAAGATCCTTTATTTTAAAATAGCAACTAAAATCGTTCAAACACGTGAAATCAACAATTTTAAGAATTTAATGCAAATTTACATTATTTCGTATTGTTAAAAAATTTAATAGTTAAATTTCTTAGGGGTCACCTGCAAATTAAAACACGTTAAGAGAGAGAAAAAACTAAAAGACTAGTAAAACCGTGTGAAATTTTTGCGCTTTATTTTTACCACTTTCCATCATGGTTGATAAATTTAATGACTTCGGTTCTTTAACAATTCCAGCAAGATTGAAAAGTGTTAATGGTGTTAATGACTTCGATTTGTCTGTCTGTCCATCCGTCCTTCTGTGTGTCTGCGCTCTAACTCCCGTGAATATTCATAGAATTTCCTGAAACTGATATATGTTATTTGAGTTCACTATCGGATGTTCCTTATTGAAAATGGAGTGAATACATCTGCTAGCTTGTGCACAGGGACACCCGAAAGTATTCCAAAGCATTGTGTTCTAAGAGAGGTATTTTTATAAACCATATTTTAATACCTTTAACTTACGCATATATTAATAAAATTGAAATACGTTATTATAGTTTTCTATCGGATATTTTCTATAGAAAATGGAGTAAACACCATCACTGGTTTGTATAAAGGGACACCCGAAAGTATTCCAAAGCATTGCGTTCTATGTGAAGATATTTCTACAAACCAAAATTTAATTACTTTGCATAAATATTAATGAAATTGAAGTATGTTATTCATATGCACAAAAGAATGCTTTCTATACTGTACAGTACGATTAACATTAGATTTACAGGGCACGCAAAAATATTCAGTTACGTTAAGGGTTATTATTGGACATTTTCTGGAATTGTATTTTCGTTTACATTAAACATTTTCTAACAATTTTTAACTGCGAATAGGATTTCAATTTGCATTTTTTTTTTTTTTTTTTTGGTCTGACTGTCTATTTGTCCGTCTGCCCGCCCCCAGCGTCTGTAAATATTTTCAGAAATGATATATGTTATTCAGGTTTACTATATGATATTCCCTATTTAAAATGGCCTTAATTAATTCTTTACAATTGGTTTATGTACAGGAACGCACAAAAAATGCCAATGTATTGCGTTTTGGGACAGATATTCTTATGAATTACATTTAAATAACTTTATACTGTAAAACTCATAAGGAAATTCATATTTATTGTTAATATTCTAAAATCATGTTTTGTATAGAGTATGATATGGTATAGATGTATAATTCTATGCCAGGGGGTTACCGCCCTTCTCAACCCCCGTTTAATTATAGTGCCTATACTTATCAAAACAAAAATCAAGTGTGTTACCAATTTCCTTGAAACTTGCAAACCTTCATCAACTTTTCAAGTGGCAACTAGATATGGCATTCAAAGTACCAAATTCGCCTTTCCTGTACTTATTAGTTTCTCATACCCATAAGGTAGAGAACGTATTGTTTTTGCGCCAAATTTTCGAAAGTGAGTTTTTGTTATATTTAGACGTTTTGGGGTTCCCTGAATATGGAATTCGTGTTTTTAGCGGTTGGTCTGTATGTGTGTCTGTCTGTTATCAGTTTATCTCAAGAACAAATTGCAGCAGACATTCCAAACTTGGTATTTTAAATATGTATCATATAGGAATGCTACACTAAGCTTTTCATTGAGATGAAGCAAATGGTTCGTGTACAGAGACACTCAAGAATATTCAAATACATTACGTCTATGGGGGAAATTGCAGGTAAGTAGAGTTTAACACCTATAGGCTGCACTAAACCAAATGAAATGAATATATATTTTTTATATGCATAAAAACATGCCTCATGCAGAATATGGCAGGGAAATCATTCACTGTTCATTTACAGGGCTACACAAAATAACTAGATTACAATGCGACAATAGCTGAAAATTGATGGAAGTGCATTTTAGGTTGTGCCGTATATTATTACTATAGGTTTATATTTAGGTGCACTTTGTGGTTTGTACATATTTTTCAAAAGATATACAGGGTTGCAAATATTTAACGGCCCTCTTCACTTACCGTCGCCCGAAGCCCGAGCCAATGTAATTCTATGGGGAAATTTTCTTTACAAATAACTTATTAACTAATACATATTTTTAAATTCTGTTTTCACATTCAGAAAATTCCCAACTGTTAAATTGTCGGACCTTTTTTAAAAATGTATTTTTTTAATTTTTAATATTTTATTTTGAAATTGCAAAATTAAAAATTTTACATATTGAAAATTCGTATTTTACAGCTTCAAAATAAAATATAAAAAATTAAAAAAAACAATTTTTTAAAAAAGGTCCGTCAATTTAACAGCTGGGAATTTTCAAATTGTGAAAACGAATTTAAAAATATGTATTAGTTAATAAGTTATTTGTAAAGAAATATTTCCCATAGAATAACATTAGCTTCGGCTTCCGGCGGCGGTGAGTGAAGAGGGACCTTAAGCTATAATATTCTTTTTTATTGTTAGTGAAAGCGCTTTACTATAATATTTTACCATGTCCAGGAAAGCTGCTCAGGAACGAAAATGAATTCCTCATAGACATATGATAAATATGTATGTTTTTAAGCTAAATATGCATCGCTTGTGTTTTGTGTATTTACACGCTTTAAGGCTTCCTTATTACCAAAGCCATATTTTTTAATGTTTGATTATTGCCTGCGTCGAAAAATTTCAGGAAACGAATAATTTCCGGAGATCCCCCCTCACACAGAACTAATTATCATTAAAACTCTTCCGAAGCGTAATTTGAATTATTTTAACGTAGGTTTACATAACAGTACTCTTTATGTTACCTCTTAATTTCCAACCTGTATTTATGGTATTAAATTTCAGGGTAATAGAAAGTCGTGTGAGTGGCACACCAGATTATTTGTTGTTAAATTATGCTGATAATTCATATATATACAGATCAACGAATAAAAATTTACCTTTCGTATTCAGGAGACCTCAAAATGGGATATCTCTCCAAAAGCTACTTTGTTTACAGTATGGGTATGAGAAATTAATTTTGCGTTCTGTGTCAGCAGTGTTCTTCGAAAAAAAAAAATAAAAAATGCAGCAAACACTTAGACCAATTACATTTAGTAATAATAATAATAATAAATATTTACCTTAATTTTGGGTAGCCCTGTATATTGTCTATAAACTATATACACATGACTTTGTGTACGTAAATTTAGTGTTAAATGTAAAACAAGTAACACAAAATGAAATACACTTCCAGCAATTCCCGAGTATAGCTCCAATATATCGAAATACTCTGGGTAACCCTGTAAATGAATGATGAATGGTTGCTATACCAGAATCTACATAAAACATGCTTTTATGCGTATAAAAAATTTGTTCTTTTCATTTTGTTTAAGGCAGTCTGTACATGTCACACTGTACATATGAGAAATTTCGCTCACAGACGTAATGTATTTGAATTCTTTTAGATGACCCTGTAAACAAACAATTGTCTGATCGTAACGAATACTTTAGTGTAGCACCGCAATATGATACGGATTTAGAATGTCGAATTGAATTTTCTGCTACTATTTGTTCTTGAGATATTCTAATAATACACAGACACACACACATACACACACACACAGAGAAAGAGAGAGAGAGAGAGAGACCAACCACTAAAACATGATTTTTGAAGTGCAAATATAACAAAAGGTAATTTTCGGAAATTTGACTCAAAAACAATTCTTTCTCTACACCGTGTATATGAGTAAGATAATGTATAAAGAAAGAAAAATGAATTTGAAAATTCTCTTTCAGTACATAAATTATTCATAAATTTTATTTGTTAAATTATCAATGAGTATTCTCTTGTGTATTCACTAGGGAAAAGGAGACATAACAGGTTAAAATAGTCGTCTTTCTCTGAATGATTTCTTTTTCTTCCCCCCCCCCCCAAACGCTTAATCAACGTGTGCCTTATTACAAAAGCAATAGTAATTACAATTTCTCACTTTTGATACAACCCCTTAAGACTTGGCGAAAAATGCTAGAATTTTCAAATTGCAATAACTCAGCGAGATTTTGACTTAGAGAGATATTTTTTTTTTATTTTTGATTGTTAGAGCGAGGAGAATATTTTTCTAAATATAAGTCATATGATAGGAGGGGCCGTATAAAAATTAAATTTCGTATTTAATATGTATACAGCCCCTTGTACAAAAGAATGCCATATCTGAAATCTACTCTTAATTTGCTCTAATTTTGTAAATGGAAGTTTGTTTCTATCTTTCTTAGTTTACGAGATAATCGCTGTAACATCTATTTTGAATCACCCGGTATATATTGTTTTGCAGACTGTTAATTAATAGATCTGGTTTCTTTACCTTAATGTATTTCATCCACTGATGATTTTTTTTTTTTTTTTTATCTTATTGGTCATTGGTGTTTCAGTGATCTTGTATCTGTTGCTTGGCTTCTACTATGCTTAATAGATCATCTTTATTATATATATATATATATATTATTTTTTAATTCTTTATTCTTGCCAATGACTATTATGTGAGAAATGCCTAGCTGGTTATCACCCAGGGTAGCTCAGTGGTAGAGCATCCACGCGTAAAGCGGAAGGCCCATGTTCGATTCCCGGCTCTGGTATTTTTATTTATTTTATTTTTCAATGTAGTGGCCAGCAAAGTTGGCAAGAGCTAAAATTTTTTATATATTTTTTTCTGGTGTATGTAGTAAATTTTAGCTTATGTTTTGGGATAATTAACAATAAGATATTTATAAATTTATTCAATTTAAATTCATTAATTATTAATTATTTATCATTTAAACATATTTTGAATATTTTTTAAGGGTTGCATCTAATTTAACTAAATGTTTTTTTACATATTTATATGGTTTTATCTCATAAATCATGAAAGAAACAGTCATCTAATGGAAAAGTGTGGCTATTTTTTCTTAAAAGATAAAAATCATCCAACAAATATACACTAATTCGAGAACAAAAATTTCTCTAAGCAAACTCTCTATCTTCACTAAAACCTGCGTTATATGAAGAAGTTTATGACTGTAATTACTCATTAACAAATGTATTTTTATATGACATTTTTACATTCAGAAAATTGAGAAACATAAGATTTTTTTCTTGTTTTCTAAAAAATTATTTTCAAAATTTTTTTTATATAAGTGAAAATATTCAAAGTTTTAAAAATAAAATTTTAGAAAACAAGAACAAACATAATGATTGTGGAATTACTGAATGTGAAAATAGAATTAAAAAACAAATATAATAATAAATAAAGTTAGATAAGGAATAATACTAGCAACAAAATTCCTCACAAAATTAAATAGGATTTGGTGACCCAAACCTGGAAATTGTAAGAGGTATAGAGAAGCCCTAACAGAATAGGATTCAAAACTATTTGTTCATGAATATATTTATCCCTTACTTAAAGCCAGATTAAAAGATATTTTGCCTCTTCCATTCAACATATCAAAGTTCTTAAAAATTTTCATAATAGGCTTGAAGGCATGAAGAAAACATTTTGCACTTTTATACACTGATTTGTACTATATTTTTTACCAGTAGATGACAGCACTTAACATTTATAGGGTGGTAAATAATTCACTTAAAAAAAAAAAAAAAAAAGTTTTTTTCAGTTGCAAGCAGATAAGTTAAAAATGATGCAAAATTTTATAATAAGTGCACAAGTACAGTACATAGATGCCAATATTTTAATTTATTCCGAAGTATGCCTTTATTCCATGCCACTTATTTTTTAAGAGTAATTTTTCTTACTTTATCGAAGTTTTATATTGAAGAAAATTTTTTTTATAAAGTGGTGCGAAATAAAGGTGGGTCTAAAAATACTCTGGAATAAATTAAAATGTTAGCATCTATGACAGTATGCAGTAATTTTACAGTAAGTGCACAAAATGAATAAAACACAAAAGGAAATAAAAATTTTAAGCTTAGACAATTTAAACAAGGAGATATTGCTTACATAAAATCCAGAGATAAATTTAATTACAAATTTATAGGCCCATATAAAATTAGTTCTCAAAGTATAAAAGTAAACTATAGAATTCAGCATCACATCAAAATTGAACTGCACAGCAATTCTTAACATAAGCATCAAAAGCAGAGACAGTAAACATAGTAAAAAGAAAACTATCAAGGAACATTTTTAGTCTTTTTCATAACAACTAAGGAGCTCTGCCCCCTGCTCGCTTCGCTATTCAACCCTCACAGAGGCTTCACACCCTTATTCTAGACACATATTTTTTAAAAAAGTAAAAATTTACACTAAAATGCTATTATAATCATCACATATCACAAGTATAGTTTCTATTTGGTTATATTTTAATTTTTTAATGACTAAAGTTTTGTATATACACATAATGCATTGCAAAATATCAAACTGCTTCATCTTGATTATCATCATTAATTGCTATTGAATATGGAAGGGGAAGTGAAATTTAATATGATTTTATAATACCATATATTCATATACAGTAACACTTCAGTCATTAAAAAATTAAAATAATTATACCCGAGAAGAAAATATAGTTGCAATATGTAACAATTATAATAGCATTTAAGTGTAAATTTTTACAACGCTATTTTTTTATTTATGTACAGTCGGGGGAAAAAAAAAAAAAAAAAACATAACATTCGATGTAACATTGTTGCTAATCAATGCACAAAAATGTAATAAGTATCATTTGACTGGGAATTGAGAGTCCTTTTAGAAAATGAAGTGAAATTTTCAATTGGGAGTCATCTACATACTAAAATGTGCACCAACTTTGATTTTTTTCAATGGTAATGCTCTATTTTTATTTTATACTAGCAGGCTTTGCCCGTTTCACTGGTCATTATATTGAAATGAATTTTCAAAATACCATATTATAATAATAATTAAAAAAATCATTGAAATCAGTCAAAATCTAAGTTAAAGTTCTTGCTACCTTTGGGAGCAGTTTTCCCACACGTCACACTTTGAGTCTGGAGCAACAATGCCTTTGGTAGTGCCTTGCCTGCATTTTACCCCCCCCCCTCCCTCGTGGGTAAAGTGGAAAGATTTGCAAAATCACATCAAAGTGCATATTACGTACATTTAATCAAAACCCACACTAAAATTCTCCATTCTAAGGTAATTTGGAGCAGATTTAAGCTTGAAAACATTTTTTTTGCCCTACCCACCCCTAAGAGGGAGGGGGGGGGGAGTAATTTCACAAAATCCCTTTATAGTTCATGTTGCATACACGTACATAACCTGCACATTAAAAAAATCGAGATCCTGAGCTTATTTGAAGCAGAGTTATGTTTTAAAATGTGTTTTATACCCCCCCCCCTCTTTTTTTAGCCCTGTTCTTAAAGGAAAGAAGGGAGAGAGAATTTTGCAAAATATCTTTAAATTATGAGTTAGATACATGTAACTGACCCACACATCAAAAAGGTCCTTCCTAAGATAATTTACTGCAGAGTTATGTATGAATACATGTTTTTTGCCCCGGGGGCAGTAGGGCATAATTTTACAAAATCACTTTGTAGTGTGTGTTGAATCCGCATAAGCAATCCACACATCAAAAATTGCCATTCTAGGATAATTCTGAACAGAGTTATGCATGGAGACATGTTTTTACCTCCCCCCCCCCTTAAAACTTCAAACAGGGGAGGGAGGAGGGCGATAGCATGGAATTTCAAATAATCCCTTTGTAATTAAATAAACAAAAAAACCTTACTTTAGCTTTACCGATGTGACATTTTTTGGCGAAGTACATTCTTATTAGGGGGCCCCCCCTCATCGTCATCGTCAATCACTCCATTCTGTGCGCTTCTGAAGATTTTCTGTAGGTGTTTTAACTTCTTTTCCCCTTTCTCAGGATATGGCGCCAGGTGGCGTCTATACCTGTTGCTGGTTGGTCCAGGTTGCATGCGTTCGGTTGGGTGATAATTTCAATGGTTTCTCGAAAAAGTGCATAGTTGTGACTGTTATAGTTTGCGATTTTTTCAGTATTTTTAAAATCTATTTCGATATTTTCATTTTTATATGTTTGTGCTAGCGCAGTGCCGTATTTGCCAAATTTTATATCGTTAGTATGTTCCTTAATTCTTGTGTTAATTTTTCTCTTAGTCATTCCTACATAGCAACCGTTGTTATTGTTTGGATATTTAAAAGGGATCTTGTAAATGCCGGCGGATTCGAGGGGGGGAATGTTAGCTTTATCGTTTCTGATTATTTGATAGATATTTGCGTTTGGTTTAATTGGAATGTTTACATCTAGTTTGCTTGCGATATTTTGAATTTTCACTGCGGCTCCGCAATCGTAAGGTATTGCACTAGTGTATTTTTTATTTGGTTTTTGGTAGCTAGGGATATTATCGATTTTCTTTATACGTTTTTTATAAAGTTTATCTACAAGGTTTTTAGGGTAGTTTGCTTTTATTGTTAGGTTTCTGATGTAATTGATTTCGTTTTTAAGGTCTTCTGGTTCTGTACGTATAAGTATTGCGCAATTAATATAGGATTGAATGGCGTTTAATTTATATCTATAGGGGGTTTTACTATTGTAATTAATAATTTCTTTACTGGAGGTAGGTTTTCTGTAGACAGTTGTGTTGATTGTATTGTTCATTCTTTTGATTTTGACATCGAGGAAATTAATTTCATTGTTTAATTCTATTTCGTTAGTGAATTGAATATTTTTATCTAAGCTGTTTAAATCATTTAGGAGTTCGGTTGTGTTTTGTTGTTCATGGATTATGGCAAAAATATCATCTACATATCTGTTCCAGTATATTATTTTCTGTTCCAGTATTTATTTTGTTTATTTAATTAAATTTGTAGCTTTATATGTTTAAAATCGTAAATAAATCCCTTTGTAGTTTGTGTGAGTTGATTACACATACACAATTGAAATGTCAAAAAATCGCTTTCCTAAGATAAATGATTTTTTTTTTTTTTTTTTTTTTTTTTTTTGTATTCAAGTTTAGTCTCCCTATCTGCAATTTCTTCACCGTGAAGTAATTTGGAGTCAAATTATGCTTATAAAGGCTTTTTTTTTTTTTTTTTTTTTGAAGGGGGGGGGGGGAGGAAATGGGAGGTATTTCGCAAAATCTAGTCTTAGTGAGCATCAGGGTGCTAAAACCAACCTGTTCACCAAAAATTGTGACTATCTCCCATAGAATCGCCACGGCCGTGTTGAGTCAATGATCAGTCAGTTTACTCTTTTATACATATAGATTTGAATTCATGGGGTCGCAGCAATGCAAAAAAGCATAATAGTTATATATTTTACATTTTTTTTTTATATAGTTATAAGCATTCAACGTTTGCAGGTGCTAATGTTAAATTCATATTTCAATCTTTTATTAGTGTCTTCACAAAAAATAATTTGATCGATATAACTGTTTTTTTTTTTTTTTTTTTAATGAGGTACAGTGAAGAAACCCAAACATAATCCATTATCATTTTTAATTCCAAAAAATATTTTTAATTATGAAAAATATGCATAAATTCATATTTTAAAAAATTATTAATCATGACCTATTTTAAATTTTTCCATAAAATGAATCCTAATGCTGAAAAATGGCTTAGGGGGCTGTCTCTTATATAGTTTTGTATGAGATAACGAAGAAAATCTTAAAAAATAAGAGAAAATTAAACGAAATATTTTTATTTACGAGTCAAACTGCATAACAACAATGTCAAATGCAAAGAAATAAAACAAAAAAGATGATTTTTAGATATTAATGTTAACAAACGAATTCTTGTTTTCTAAGAAAACAAGCCCTGCCTTTCTTCGTTCTTCTAAAACAAAAGAATATAGAAAGGAAAAAGAGAAAGTGATTATGCGTATTCGTATTAAACCCCTTATTTTACTTTGGCAAAAATATACACAAGTGGCATTTGCCTCATCTATTACTAGTGATACATTCTGAATCCTTTAAATGAACAGAATAAGAAAAAAAAAAAAAAACTGAAAAAGGCAGGGCTTACTGTTTAAAATAGAGAAATAGGTGGAACATAAAAATTATCAATAAAAAAAAAAAAAACTATTGGTATTGGAATGCAATGCAGACTCACTAAACCGCTTTTTAACTACCATCATAGTCAAAAGGTTAATCATTTAATTCATACATTGCATTATTTTTTTTTTTTTTTTTTTGTGTGTGTGGGGGGGGGGGGGGGGGAGATTATTATTTTAAGGATACTTTAAAAATTATTTTTATAAATATATTTTTTAATTAAGAAACTATATTTTCATAGAAATGATAAAACAAATCTTACAGTTTCAAAGCGTTAAACTGACCACAGCTGGTAAGTACTATTTAAATTATTTAAAGTTTACTTCATGATACCTTACAGTAATTTATCAGAAAAAAAATTGTTTATGCATCGTTATGTGTATATATAAATTATTGCAATTCGTATAATATGTCACGCCTACAAAATAAAGTAAAGAAAATTTTAAGTTTTATTGGTGATCAGTATAGCCACGACACCTTTGAATTGAAAAATATCGGACACTTTTTTAAGGGCACACTGTCCGACGAATCTAAAATATGTTCTCTAATGAAGTATTTAAGTATATATGCATTTAAAAAACCGAAATAAGGGGTAACTAAGATGCCACAAAAATGATAGTGCTTTATCCTTATTAATTTTTATAATACTTTTTTTCTTAAAAATTGTCCGGTGTGAAACAGTAAAATTTTGTCTAATTCTTGTAGGGTCTTAATTTTATTTTTCTAGATTTATAGATAAATCCCTAACATATTTTTGGTTATAACTATAAATATTAAAGTAAAGTATATAAACTATATACTTTTCTGCACTGCCAGACTTTCAGGAATTCAATCATGAAGTCAAAATTGGTTGTTGCTATTGAAAAAATCAAAGTTGGCACTCATTTCAATATGCAGATGACCCCTAATTCAAAATTTGATATCCTTTTTAAAAAGTGCAATTAATTTCCTGTTGAATGGTGTCTATTAGATTTTTCTGCATCAATTAATATGAAATTACAGCGAGTGTTGTGTTCTTTTTCCCCCGACTGTACATATATAGAATAAAAGATGCGAAGCCCCGAGCAGGTTGGTCAGCAAAGCGACGCAAGCAGTAGCCGGAGCCTCCTAATTTTGAAAAAAATATATATATCAGGTCAAGTATTTAATTGTTGAAGGTTTGTATAAAAATTAATTCAACTAGTGATATGCAATAGTGAGAATTAATACATAGAAAAGTAACAAGTATTATCATTAAATTTAATAAATCACAGCTATAAGGTTTTTTTTTTTTTTTTTTTGGAATAGCATATCCACCCCATAACACACACACACACACAAAAAAACCCCTACATTTTCACAAAATCTAAATAATGGAAGGTATTATTCATTTTCGAATGTTTCGCTAATGGAATACACACCTTCAAATGTTTTTTTTAACAGGTCCACTTTTGTTTTGCCAATCCAATTGCATAATGTGGATTGGTATGTTGCAATGCAAACGTAAAATACATTTGCATTGCATATTTTTTTTTTGAGGAAATTCAGCATTGCATCACATAACATGCTTTAATCCAGACTCTGAATACTTAAATTGTCTTGGGCATATTTTAAATATTTAAAAATATTCCCCAGGGGCGTTTTTAAGAAGATTGTGGAATTTTTTGGAGCTTCATTCAATAAATCTGAAATACATTTCATCTTGAATTTCCCTTTCACTTTTTTTTTACTGCTCAACACCTAGAAGAAAAATAAATAAAATAATAAAACAATGGATGAAATTCTGTCTATGACAGAATTTAATTTAGTATGACACGGCTACTTATATTTGTATTTTAACACCCTTTCAAATAACAATAATAATAATAGAGGGCACTCAGTAAAATTCTTAAACACATATTCAAATAATGTATTGATTTTTAATTCCAAATAAATGAATAAAATTTGAATGAATTAATTGTATAAAATCTTCCCCTAATTGCTTAATACACATTTACTAAATATTTTAATTAGTAAAATTATCTTAATAACAATTTCGTATTTATTATTAATAAAGATTAACAGTTTCATTTTCTACAGAACAAAACATAATATTAAAAAAACTATAAACCAATTATTCAATATTAAAATTATACTCAAAATTCATCACAGATTAATTAATATTAATCATTAATTTCTCAAAAATATAATTAATATCAATATACTCATCTTATAAATTGGAAAATAACACACATTTTAAATAAATTTCAGTTTTAGTTTAAATAATTATAAGATAAAAAACTTTTTATAAACCATGTTTTTAAATTTTCTGTTGAATCATAGCTATAGAACTAACGACATTAGCACTTTATCAATGCGTATTGTTACGAAATTGTAAATAATTGTATTTATTTTTGTATAAATTCTTTCAAAGAGGCTTGCTTAGTAAGTTGATAAATGTCAATTTTCTGCATTTCCAGCTCTTTTTCGCATTAAAATAGCTTAGTTTTCTCTTTAAAACACATTAAAAAGCTCCAATAGGCAGATAATGGATTTGGCGCCAAATTTGGTGAGTTTTTGTTCTTGGCAACTTTTGGCGAGAAAATACTTATCGATATACCAAAGATGGACATTCTGATGTGATTGGTTAAGTTACGGGAAATTTGAATTTAAAAAAAAGTTTGTTTTTAAAAATAAAATATTAATCCTTTCCAAACAACATATATTTGCTTCATGAACTACATTAACACTTTATCAATGTGTAGAAAATCTTTAAAGTGATAATGACGTCAATTTTTGGCAGATGCATTATTTAACTTTTTACAATTTTTTAACGCTCACGTTTAATTAAATGTATTTATTTTTATGTCGAAAGAAAATGACCACGTAAATTTTTTTTTTTGGCAACAATTAAATCATAGCTAATATTTTAATGGCTATTTTTATTGCTATTAGCTTATTATTTTCATATTTTAATTAATTAAAAGAAAACTATTCGAAAATCTGACTTTGAAGTATTGTGTTGTCACTGGGTTCTGAGTTACTGTGAAAGTTTCAAATGTCTAGCTAGTAGGGAAGTTAGTTAAAAATAGATTGCAAGATTTGTACAGGACAAACAAACAAGAATGGAAGTTAATAAAAACATGGTAAAATATCTGAAAACACAAGTCTAAATAATCAGGAAATACTCAGCCAAGATCCATTGGCTCTGCGGTCAGAGTACACAACTACGAACCCAAAGGTTGTGAGTTCAATCCTCAACGATGGGAAGTGAAATAAACAATACAAAAGTTTTTACGGATTGCACAAAATATTTTAAGATAGAGTAAGAAATTAAATGGTAAACTTGGATATTGGCAGGCATTTTCAAAGTAGAACACTATAAATTGGTAATGACGCAAAATGGCAAATTGAAAGAAATAGTCTTGTCGTACTAAAAAAAAAATTAAAATAAAATGCTAGTTTTAATTTTTTATAATCATAAAGGCAGTATTACACACAACAATGTTTCAGACAACTCTCATTTGAGCCAATTTTTACTCCAACAGTGAATGAATTTCCCCCCCGACGCTGTTTTTTTCCCGAAGCGTAAGGAACTTTCTTCTCATTGGCTTGTCACAGTAAAAGGAGTTGCTCATACGAACAACTTTTTCTGACTAGCCAGAAAAAATTGTTTGTATTCCCAATTCCTATTACACTGGGCTTTGAGGTGATTTGAGCCAACAAAATTGGCTCAAATTAACAATTGGCTCAAAAGTTGAGCATACACTCGTGCGTGTAATAGGGACATAAGGCTTGAAAGTAAAACTAGGTAATTCTTATAGACTGCAAAACTTGTTCTTGAAAATATCATCTTAACTCTCAAATTTTAACTACCGTGTTTACCCATAACAGTCGCACTTGCAACTATTAGATGAGGAAATCTATGACACAATATTATACACTCTAATGCTTAAAACATTACAGTCATATAAAATCATATTATTATGAAATTAGCAACTTACCAAATGTTTGCAGTTTATGTACTGTTTACGAAATAGCATTTTCATCAGTTGCACTCACACAAAAAAAGACATTTTTTATGGTGATTTTATTTTATAACCATAATATTTGTGGAAAATTTGTCAAAATTTCTAAAAACAATGGAGTGATTGTTTAAAGAATAGGCAAACTCATAACAAAAATTCCATAATTAATAAATGTATCTGCAAAATGGACGCAAAGAAAAATAAACTGCACCTTTTAAGGGGAGAAATTATATGTGGACAATATTTTTTTTTCTGCTTTAAAACAGACATGTGACTATTACACGAGGGCCACTATTACATGAGTAAACATTGTATTATTATTACATTTTATTTTTCAGATATCTATAGACATCACTAGAACAAATATTCGAAGAAGATAAACTTACTTTTGATGGTTCTGGTGAAACCTTCTTAGTATTTATTTCTGGGTCTGTAGTAACAATTTTACTCCACCATTCCATTTTATTAACCTGTAAAGAAAATTTACATTTTAGATCGGATACCTACAGTAAAAAAAATATCTAGCACTATTTTTCATATAACAATTTAATTATGAATCTTTTCAATAATACAAAGCAAACAAAATTAGTATAGATATTGTTTTTTAATCTAAAATAACAACAATATTACATTCATATGCACCAAATCATTGGTATTTTCAACACACTTTTCATACCTGAAAGTTTTTATAAATGTTTTCAGTTTATTTAAATCTAATTATTCATTGAAAATACATATGACAGGTTTCTTATAAAAAATATTGGTGATAAATTTGACCTGATAAAATAGAAATGTTGGCAGCTATATAATTAGATAATTTGTTTGTTGGGATCCGGACACAATATCGCGTCAAAAAAATATGATCTATTTGAAAATTTGTATTTCTGTCACGTGTGATCTCTGGTGAAGGCCACAGGGCCTTATAAATTAATATTAATTAATTAAAATAAATAAATACATTATTATAGAATGGAATTTTATTATTTTATCTATATTTAATTTTAAGTTATTTTATCATTCAAAATACATTTTAAACATATTGTACATCACTGCTGACATCAAAGCTGAACACTGTTCACAAACCTTAATTAAAAATTTTAAAATAGATAAGCAGGGCTGAATTCTTTATCGCTAATCTTTAAAAAAAAATAAGTTAATAAACATAGTAAAAAACTCTTTTAAGCAAAATTTATAACAATTTTTGTGGTGGGTTTGTGTGTATGCCAGTGCTCTGCCTAAGGTATGCATACTTGCCAACCAGTTTTAATAAAAAAAGGGAAGATTTTTGTTGAAAAACCAGAAGATTTTTTTTTTTTTACTTTTTTTCTTTGACGTATTAAACAATAGTTTTACAATTTTAATATTTAGAAGCAATCTATAAAAACGTTTTACTATAGACTGATTATACTAAATATATAAAAGTTTTAAATGAAGTTATTCCTCTTCAACATATAAATATCTACAAAACAGAATCTGTAAGAAATTTATTTAACAATAGGCAAAAAAAACTTAGTTTTAAGTTAAAGTATAACTAATTTTTTAAATAAATATAGAATATGATTTTTGTGTATGTACATTAATCATACATATAACAAAAAGTAGCAGTAGCTAATTATCAGTTTCAAATGTGCATAAAACCAACTGAGTATTAATTTTCTTAAATTGATTTGGGAAAAATTTTCCTACCTGAAAAAACTATTCTTCATTTTTTTTCTTTGTTTACACATTTCGTATAGGGTAAGGTGGGGTAAGTGGGACCCCTTTTCGGCATAATTCGACTTTAGCTCAACATAGCACCGGATGTAATAGGCCTAACAACTTAATTTTTTTTGTGGTTCATTCTCTCATATGTTGTTACTGTACCCATGGCAACCTCTAACCAAATTGGCAAATGATGAATTTAAAAAAAAAATTATTTTGGGTAGTCATCGGGGTGGCCCACTTGCCCCACAAG
The DNA here is from genome assembly GCA_963930645.1 of Salticus scenicus. Lineage (NCBI taxonomy): Eukaryota > Metazoa > Arthropoda > Arachnida > Araneae > Salticidae > Salticus > Salticus scenicus. Next base: position 31,550,978 of record OZ005649.1, read on the forward strand.
ATGGGGTAAGTGGGACCCCCCCTGAATATATTTTTACACATAACTGGTAGAGATTTGGTGGGGCAAGTGGGACAATCTACATGGGTTTCTGAATCTTTGAAAAAAAAATCACTGAAGTATCTCCATTAGTTCACCCATAGCAACTTTTTCTGCACACAAGCTTGCTAAAAGAAAAAAATTTCAAATTTTCAACTTTTTACTTTACAAAGTTTAAACTAGCCTATGGCAGTATTACATGCTAGTGAACATTATATCTTGATAAATCGTTGGTAAACATGTATTTTGGAAGTCTCTTGGAAAGTGTTGGTTCATTTAGTTTCAGCACAACATCTTCTAGGAATACATCATGAATATCATTAGCTTCAGGGGAGAAAAAGTTATTACGCATAGTTGTGTCTTTGTGCATGTATTACATGACAACTGTATCTTCATCGTTTGGACTGTCATTTAATACCAAGCCAACATAATATTTCTTTTTTGTTTTGCCTTCAAACTGGACAAGGATATAATCCCCATTTTAAAGTTTTGTGGTAGTGAGTGATAACTGAGAGTTCATCTTCGGAACTTGAATCACTACTGGTGGAGTCATCCAGAGGTAAACCCTATAAATCAGTGCATATGACTATTTTTTAACTATATTAAAGAGTTTGGGTGGGTGGCCCACATTGTGGTGGCCTACTTACCCTAAACACGGGGCAAGTGGGCCCCCCAATTTTTTTTTTCAACCTTATTAACATCATGAGTACACGATGCTACAAAAAGATTCTGTGTTTTATACACTTTCAAAATATATAAAGTTTTGGTTTGTATCATGAACGGTTTGGAAGAAAAAAAATAATTATAGTACGATGGCGCGAATTACGATAGGACTGCAAATTTAAAAATCGTCACAAAAAGGCTTGTAACTTATCACACACATAAATGAAAACGGTGCCATAATGTTTTCTACATCTATTGGGGTAGGTACATAAAATTATTATAACAGATTTTTTTTGAGTCAATAACTGGGGAAATGCCAGGGGGGGGGGGGGGGGCCCACTTACCCTACCTTACCCTAAATATGATATACAAATATTTAATTTAATTGAGGAAAAATAAACAGATTCATTAAATTCAGCAATAAAGATCTAAAAATAATTACATGAGAAATATTGAGCACTTCCATTGCTTTATTGTTTCTAGAATTGATCATTGATCACAATCCGGGGAAGGGGGGGGGGGAATACAAAAACTCTTTCACCTCTACTTCTAGAATCTAATGAAAGAAGTTTAAAATTAATATTATCATTTATGTTGCAGATGGATAAAGATTAGGAAACAAAAGACTTCTGCAGAACATTTGATTGCTGATCACTAGTTGGAGATAAGGGGGGGGGGGCAAAAAATAATTACATCAGCAAGAAATATTTAACAATTCTATTTCTTTACATGTTCTAGAATCTCATAAAGCAAGTTTGAAATGTATATTGACATTTATGTTATGGATGGACAAAGATTGGGAATCAGGAGTTTTCGTGGAACATTTGGGGTTTCTTTTTAAAATGAACGATATCTGTGAATTTTTTAAAAACGAAAGATTTCATTATCTGTCCGGAAGACCGGAAGATACATTGAAAAACCGGAAGTCTTCCGGGAAAACAGGAAATGTTGGCAAGTATGGGTATGTGTTGTCATGAAATTTTATACAACATTATTAATAATTATCAACTGCTTTTTGCTTTCCATTCATTTATGTAAGCGAGATTTTGTCCCCAACCCTTGTTTGTTATAATCTAAAACCCAAAACAAAATTTTTTAAATAAGTTCAAAGTGTTTATTTTAAAATTCTAAACAACAGAGAGTTTGACAATATTAAAAGCTGCTGATGACAGGCCTGGAAAAAATAATTAACATATAAAATGATTGTACAGACATGTAAAACCAACTGTACACTAACACTAACAAAAATAATAATTATACTACTTTCACTATACTACTTCTATAAGGTATTGTGTGCAGTTTGGTAAACTTTTCATAGATTTATTTCTATAAACTTTGAAGACAACATGCAAGAATTTTAAAACACAGAATATAACAAAAAAAAAAAAAAAAAAATCTGGCGTGAAACAGCCACGACTTCCATTACCTACTATTAGACATATTACATGCATTTTTTGGAGATAATGTGATCAGAAGACATAAAAACAGGGCTGTCAACCTCTGGGAGTGTTAAAGTGTAGTTAACAAACAAGAAAAAGTGTAAGGTAAAGACACCAGTGCTTGTCACCCCTAAAATCTGCACCAGTAGTCGTCACCCTCTTAAACGAAGTGTTAAAATAAGCATTAATGAACATCTGTGAGTTTTAATCCACCAGCACTAGATTCTCCAAAGCCTTCTGCTTCTTATTACACAAACAGTTCGATTTCAAGTGTTGAGGAAAAGTGGAGGAAAGTAAAATAAGTGAAGTATGCGTTAAATGACAATTTGATTGAGTCTACGTAAAGCAAATGATTAAGGAATGAGGTATGCATTACTTGGTATATTTTGTTGTTTATTGTATTTGACATTGCTTATAAAGCATTGTATGTAAAGTTTCTGATATGTAGAACATGATTTATGTGCGTTTTTTTAAAATTTAACATAATATAAAGACCAAAAATAAATTCAAAAACTGGCGTACAGACAATAGCAAGAAATTAAAACTTCTTCACACACCATAAATTTTAAATCAGCACAACCGGTTTCGAAAGGACATAGCCTTTCTTCATCAGGTGCAAACACGTGCAACTGCCTTGGAGGCAAAAGCAAGACTGAAAGCAGGACAAAATCCAGAGGGGGAGGAGCAACACAAACAACCAATAGGAAGCAACATGCAGGGCAGGACCAATCAGAGGAACACAAGTACGCACACACCACAAAAAGAGGGAGGAAAGGAGTAAACAATTATTATTATTATTATTATTTTATTTATTATTATTTTTTTTTTTTATATTAAACTAATAAGTAAATTTAATAAAATTTATCCATTAATTATTATTATTATTATTTTTTCTTTATTTAATTAGAATTATTTTATTTAATTGAATTAAACAAATTTTTCCAGGCTGTAGACAGCAAAGTGGAATCAGATTTTTCATTGACAATTTTATCACGATTAAGGTAAATAGCTAAATTTTCCAAAAAATCCAGTTCGGAAACGCGTTTGGCATGAAAGATAATTTTGGCACTCTTAAAATTAAAACTATGATCAAATTCCCAACTGTGCTTCGCAATAGAAGATTTAGAAATTTCTTGATTAACAACATACCGAGAATGTTCACGTAAACGACATTCAAGATTTCTTTTAGTTTGACCAATATAAGATAAATCACAGTTATTACAAGGGACATTATAGATACCCCATTTTTGAAGCTCAAGAACAGGGGATTTGGTTGAAGGGAATTGGAATTTATTGACAGGTTTAAAAATAACGTGAAAATTGAAACGCTTCAAAACTTTGGCTAATTTAAAACATAAGGGGGGATAAAAAGGTAAGACAACAAGATTATCAGGTTTAATTTTATCATCAATGGAAAGAGTAGAATTATAAGTTGGCCTACTGAACTTTTTGAGAGCTTTATCAATTATAGAGGGTCTAAAACCTCTTTTAATAGCAACAGACTTTAAATAATTCAGTTCTTCTTTAAGAGAAGAAGTATCAGAACAAATTTTAAGGGCACGATACACGTAAGTGTAAAAGGTGCCAATTTTTTGTTTAGCCGGATGATTAGAGAGAGCATGGGGAGGAGGGTTAGAAACAGAGAAAGGTTTCCTGTACACAGAGGTTTTAAAAGAGGAATCGTACCTAGTAACTAAAACATCAAGAAAGGGAAGTTGATTACAATTTTCTAACTCGAAGGTAAACTGAATATGGGGATCAATAGCATTAGCAATATTAAGAATGGCAGATACATCAAACGGATTTTCAACAAGAATGAAAGTGTCATCTACGTAACGTAACCAACATTTTAAATTTAACATCTTTAATAATTTTTCCTCAAAATAATGCATATAGATATCGGCAAGAATAGGAGATAAAGGATTACCCATACTTAAACCATCACACTGTTCATAAAATTTGTTATTAAATTCAAAAGTAGTTTGGGAAACACAGAGTTTAGTTAGATTGACAAATTCTTTGATTTCAATATCAGAATAATGAAATTCATGTAACTTTTTTTTCTAAACAATTAAGCGCAACTTCAGTGGGGACGTTAGTAAATAAAGATATCACATCAAGAGATAACATTGAGCAATTTACAGGATTCAAATTATTTAACTTCATAACAAAATCATAGGAATTTTTTATAGTATGACTATTAGTGCTGCATAAAGGAGAAAAAATAGAAGCTAAAAATTTAGAGAGGGGATAAGTAGCAGTACCAATATTCGAAACAATAGGTCTGAGGGGAACATTATTTTTATGAACTTTAGGTAAAGCATAAAAATGAGCACAAATTGCTGAAGAAGGGGAAACCGAGAATTTGGTATTGTCATTAAGAATTGTGGAATTTTTAACAGCTTTTTGAACAGAGCTTAGAAGAGAATTAGTTTGGTCTTTTTTAATTTCAGTATAAGATCCTTCAGATAAAAGAGAATTAACTTTATCAACATAATCAGTTTTGTCCATGAGAACGATCTGGCCACCTTTATCTGCTTTAGTAATGACAAGATTTTGATTAGATTTAAGTTCCTTAAGAGCAACACTTTCAGATTTAGAAAGATTAGATTTATAATTGGAATTATTGGAAGAAATGCAATCAGCAAGAATATGGCGCAGAGATTCTTTTTGAGAGGTAGATATTTTACTATATTTTAAAGAAGCCTCAATGGGAGCAATTAATTTAGAAATTGAAGGTTTACAGGATTGGGAAAAATTTAAACCGAGTTCTAACACTTTATTTTGATCGGCAGTTAAGTTATGTGAAGACAGATTAACAATGTAATTTTCTTCAGGACTTTTCTTCAGGAGGTCTTTATTTACTAACGTCCCCACTGAAGGTGCGCTTAATTGTTTAGAAAAAAAGTTACGCGAATTTCATTATTCTGACATTGAAATCAAAGAATTTGTCAATCTAACTAAACTCTGTGTTTCCCAAACTAAATTTGAATTAAATAACAAATTTTATAAACAGTGTGATGGTTTAAGTATGGGTAATCCTTTATCTCCTATTCTTGCCGATATCTATATGCATTATTTTGAGGAAAAATTATTAAAGATGATAAATTTAAAATGTTGGTTACGTTACGTAGATGACACTTTCATTCTTGTTGAAAATCCGTTTGATGTATCTGCCATTCTTAATATTGCTAATGCTATTGATCCCCATATTCAGTTTACCTTCGAGTTAGAAAATTGTAATCAACTTCCCTTTCTTGATGTTTTAGTTACTAGGTACGATTCCTCTTTTAAAACCTCTGTGTACAGGAAACCTTTCTCTGTTTCTAACCCTCCTCCCCATGCTCTCTCTAATCATCCGGCTAAACAAAAAATTGGCACCTTTTACACTTACGTGTATCGTGCTCTTAAAATTTGTTCTGATACTTCTTCTCTTAAAGAAGAACTGAATTATTTAAAGTCTGTTGCTATTAAAAGAGGTTTTAGACCCTCTATAATTGATAAAGCTCTCAAAAAGTTCAGTAGGCCAACTTATAATTCTACTCTTTCCATTGATGATAAAATTAAACCTGATAATCTTGTTGTCTTACCTTTTTATCTCCCCCCTTATGTTTTAAATTAGCCAAAGTTTTGAAGCGTTTCAATTTTCACGTTATTTTTAAACCTGTCAATAAATTCCAATTCCCTTCAACCAAATCCCCTATTCCTGAGCTTCAAAAATGGGGTATCTATAATGTCCCTTGTAATAACTGTGATTTATCTTATATTGGTCAAACTAAAAGAAATCTTGAATGTCGTTTACGTGAACATTCTCGGTATGTTGTTAATCAAGAAATTTCTAAATCTTCTATTGCGAAGCACAGTTGGGAATTTGATCATAGTTTTAATTTTAAGAGTGCCAAAATTATCTTTCATGCCAAACGCGTTTCCGAACTGGATCTTTTGGAAAATTTAGCTATTTACCTTAATCGTGATAAAATTGTCAATGAAAAATCTGATTCCACTTTGCTGTCTACAGCCTGGAAAAATTTGTTTAATTCAATTAAATAAAATAATTCTAATTAAATAAAGAAAAAAAAATTATAATAATAATAATTAATGGATAAATTTCATTAAATTTATTTATTAGTTTAATATTATTAAAAAATAATAATAATAATAATAATAATTGTTTACTCCTTTCCTCCCTCTTTTTGTGGTGTGTGCGTACTTGTGTTCCTCTCTGATTGGTCCTGCCCTGCATGTTGCTTCCTATTGGTTGTTTGTGTTGCTCCTCCCCCTCTGGATTTTGTCCTGCTTTCAGTCTTGCTTTTGCCTCCAAGGAGTTGCATGTGTTTGCACCTGATGTTGTGCTGATTTAAAATTTATGGTGTGTGAAGAAGTTTTAATTTCTTGCTATAATATAAAGATTTTTAAGGTATGACAGCTACTGGTGCATATTTTGCTCGTTTCACCAGTGCTCATCATCCCTGACGAGCACTGGTGTTTTAACATTTTTAATAATTGGGTAATGTTTTTTACTAAAAATACTATATTTTCGCTTAGAATTATGATGGTATAGTTCTTACTTTAATTGGACTACTGGCACCAGTAGTCGTCAGGGGTATTTGTAAATGTAAACAAACGTATTTTGACCCCAAGAATGTGACCTGCATTACATTTGTAACTTTTGTCTAGCTTGTTTAAATAAAGTCAGTCCTGGTTACGTTAATTCACTAAGACTGAATTTAAACCACCTATAATTTTCCATTGTATTTTGCTGGAAAAATTAAATAAATGTTACATAAACATATTTAGTTATAAAAGAGCCTTTTCTAGTTTTTTGCTATATATTTTAGAAAAACAGAAATGATTACTCTATACATCTGTCTAATGTACTTAAAATTTTTATGATGTCATGCTTTTGCGAAGATGTATTTAAGTGATGTTTTAAAGTTGCTTCATACTAATAAGTTACAAACTGTAAATTGTATTTAAGCACTTTATTATGCATTTTATATTTTTATAAGTTTTTTATTGATCGCAATTAATTAATTTTAATTCGTATATATTTCGAAAGTGATAAAATACAAAGCCTTAATTTCATAATCAGCCTAACTGTGAGTCAATTCAAAATTTTATTAAGGATTTTTGTTATGTTAGATATAGGTGACTAAGAATTTATGTAGAAAATATTAAACATAAAAACATTTCTTAAGTAAGCTTTCTGATTACATATTATATTACTAATGTAAGGTAAACACACAAAATATATAAATGATTCTTTTAATTAAAAAAACTTGAAGTATGTAGTGCTTTTTTTTTTTGTGTGTGTGTATGTGGAGGGGGGAGGGGTAAAAGAGGTGATATATTCAGTAGCAGTGGATTGTTCTTTGAAAATTTAAAGGAGTGTTCTTTGCCTGTCTAGCATATATAGTGTTACATTAGTTGAAAGACTAAAAAAATAAGATAATGGGAACTGCATTTTAAAAATTTCTGAATATGTATAAGCCTTTTTTAAAAAAATTAAATTTTCTTTTAGCTCTTATTTTACATAAAAATATCATATTTATATTTTTTATGATGGTTCAAAATCACCCATAATGGCAGTGTAAAACTGAAATAGATAAAAATATTTTTTTTTTTTGCATTTATGCCAGAAATATTTGCTAAGTAATATAAGATTAAGTTATAATTAAGTCAAAATGTTTTCATTTTATGTCAATAATTATGAAAGCATTTTAAGTTACGCAGTTAAAGTTCTTGCCTTCTGTAATAGTTTTCCAGTACGTAATATGATGGTTGGCTTCACCTGCCTTTTGCATCGTTTTAATCGCTTTTTATTCCCCTCCCCTTCCGAACGAGTAAATTTAAAAGTTTCGCGAAATTCCATCAAAGGGCATATTGCATACACTTAACCAACACACACATCAAAAATCTCCTTTCTGAGGTAATTAGCAGAGCTAAGGTTCAAAATGTGTTTTTGATCAGCCCGCCTGTGGAAAGGGGAGGTAATTTTGTAAAATTGCCTTATAATACGTTTTGAGTACCCACAACCCACCGAAACATAAAAAAAATCCCCTTCCTGAAATAATTTGGAGCAGAGTTAAGCTTGAAAATGTATTTTTTTGCCCCCGCACATAAAAAGGGTAGTGGAAGAGAGAGATTTTCGCAAAACTAGATGTTGGATACATATGATCAGCTCACACATCAAAATTCACCTTTGTAAGATAATTTAGAGCAAAGTCATGCAAGAAAATATGTCTTTGCTCCCCACCCCCAAGATGTGGTAGGAAATAATTGCATAAAATCCCTTTATAGTGTGTGTTGGGTACATGTTACTAATTGACGCATTAAAAAATTGCTTTCTTGACATAATCTGGAGCAGAATTACTCTTGAAAACATGCTTTTGCATCCACCTCACACTTGATGGAGGAGGAGAAGCGAAAGATTTTGCAAAATCCCTTTACAGCGTGTTAGGTGCGCATAACTAACCCATTCGTTTAAAAAAAAAAAAATCAATCTTACTGAGTTGGAGCAAAGTTATGCTTGGAAACAAGTTTATTAGCCCCTACCTTGCTACTTACCCTCTGCTTTAAGTTAAGTAAAGATGTTTTTAAAAACAAGAAAATTTTTGAGGACTTTTTTTTAAAGTAAACAATTTTCAAATTATTTTGCATATGAATTTACTTGTTTTATTCACAAAATCTTGCTCAATAGTTTGAATTTTACCATATAATGTTTTGTATTTTAAAAACTGAGAATGGATTTAGGTTCTAAGTATGTGCCAAAGATGTTTTGTTTCATTAAATTTTGTAAAAGCACAATTAAAATCAAATTATTCAGCAAATTGTTGTTTTGTTTGCATGACAACCACTGGTGCAGACACTTGACGACTACTGGTGAAACTCATTTTTCAAGTGACGAGCACTGGTGCATTTTTATAGGTTCAATTTTTATTTATTTTTTTAATTTGGCGTAATGTATTGAAAAATTGAAAGTGTCTAACAACAACTAGAAGAATCAGTGTATGAAATAAACCAAAGTATAATATTGATACATGAATACCACACTAATAGCACGCGAAAAAAAAAAAAATTTTAAAAATAAGGTTTTAAGATTGACGAGCACTGGTGTCTTTACCTTAGTCGCAAAAAATAAGAAAATGCTTAAAACAAATAACAAATAAGCAATCTTTTGCTTACATTAAGACTTACTTTCTGAAATTTATCGATTTTTAACAATCAAACATACAAAATATCACTTCATTCAAAGATAACATTGCACACAAAAATTTTTTCTTGCATTCATTGAAATTTCTAACAACAATTAGATACATTTTAACAGCATTTTGATCATTGCTTTCATCAATTGTTATTGAAAACAGCAAATGTTTCAAATTGCCAACGATATCGGAACAGGTTATTTTTGCTCCGCATTTTAATAGGGCCGTCGTCTTTGTTCTACCGCTAGGACACTATCTGGCGATTTTTGAATCCTGCAACATAGCTCTAAATAAATTTCCAGCATGATCTGCTGTAGAAATTGGAACATTATGTTCAATTAGAAATGATGTAAAGAGCATTTCTGCTTTGGTAGTCTTTGATGCTGCATCACTTTCCACATAAAAACTGGATGGCAAAGGCTTTATCATTGCTTTTATTTTACTTAAATACTTGTGTAGGCTTGTTGCAATATGACGCGGACAATCATAAAGTCCACCATGATTTACACGAAAATTACTATTACATATTGTACAATATGCCTTATGTGGTGATGAATCTACAGATCGCAAACACGGCCATTTAGAAGAATACTACGATAGAAATTTTTGATCAGGAACCTTTTTTTCTTCTTCGGATTATCATCATGGCTCATTTTAATTTAAAATATTATTAAATAAAAAACTAAACAAATTTGTACACTCGAGTAAAAAAAAAAAATAAATAAATAAAAGCAGAAATGCAAGTCAAGCCAACAACAAACACATGGCACCGAAAATCGAAAGTAAACAGATAAGACCTTGCTCTAGCGATAGAAAAGGACTTCTCCAAACATCCAATCACCACGCAACTGACATGCGTGTACACAGTCACGCTACTGTCATAGTTTATGAGGAAGAAACAAAACAACCTACCAACTTCCGGAGTTTTCAGGCTAAAGCATAGTTGTTGGCAGCCCTGTAAAAGTGATCTAAAGTAGTAGGAACCTAAAATTTTTCCGGTAAGAGAAACTTTATACACATATAAAACGAAGCTTACATATAGTAAAGTAAAAAAAAGTAGAGTTATTTTTTGAAACACCAATTTCCGAGATCTAAAATTGACCTACTTAAGCAGGATGACTGTTAATTTCCCTCTAATAACCAAAGAAAGGATTGGATTTATTTAATAATTTTCAAGAAAATCGTTAGAGCTATTTTTGAGATACCAACTTTACCAAAACTCAATTAATGACCGGAAAACAATAATTACATACAAAAGGATATTTAAAAGTGAGTTAATATGGCGAGATTGAAAGAAATCCGTACAGCCGTTTTTAAAGAATTGCGCTTGCGAGACCTAAAATTGAGCTATTTATAAAAGATGCCTATCAATTTTCCTGAACTAAACAACTACACAATTCGAAAGGACATCTAATAAAGTGTTTATATAACAAATTTGAAGAAAATCATTAGAGACGTTTTTGAGATACAGAAAGTAAAAATCAATCAAATTTCATAGTTTAAATGAAAACGTGTCCCAAATTCCCCTCCCCCCTTAAAATAAAATAAACCATGTTTTTTAAAGTGGGGAAAAACATACTCCTTCTGCACAAAATTTTTTTTATGAATTTTTTGACAAGTTTAATGCCATAATCCTGCAAAAAATATTGAGATTTAAATTTACCAAAAAAAAAAAAAAACATAAGAATATTACTATAAATTTTTCTTTAAGGATAAAAGATACTGTCATAAATTGAACATAATATATATAATACGAATCATTACAAAATAATAATTACCTTTTCTAATGTTAAAGCTATAGTTTTACTGTCTTCCATAACCCAGCAACATTCTTCTAGTTTAACATTATTAAATAATTCACCATCTATAATGGGTGGATGTCCTTTCAGACCTATTTTTAAATGCTGAAATAAGTTTGAAATATATAAGTAAAATGAACAGAAAATCTCAAGAGTTTTAAACTCTTTCAAGACCTTATAAACAGATGTACAGTTGGGTCAAAAAATAAATTAATTAAATAAATAAAAAAATCACTGCACCATTTTTTAAAGGTTGACACAATTTAAACTAAATTTGTTCCCATTCTTCCATTTGAAAAAAATGTTTATAATTTCTGCTTACAGACCACTGTTACTTTCAAGCCCTGTTTATTATTTTACCCGATTCTTGCACTTAAAAATGTGCAAGAATCGGGTGACAATTTTCATACTTTTCAAGTCATTTCTGTAGTTACTTAGACATTGCTACCTCTGGCTGCATTCACTGACTGAGTTTTTCATTTTTAATTTAATCAGGCTACACAAAAAATAAATAAATAATTAAAAAAAAAAAAAAAAAAACAATAATAATAACAATTCAAAAAGAGAAAAAAGTTGATTTCTGTGAAATACAAGATAAAATAAACATGAGCAGTAGCAACACAGAAAAATACTCGAAGTTGCCTCTATAGGCTTAAGTAAACTTTTAAAAGGTTAACCTGAAAATATTTACTAATCTAACTAACCCAGGGGTGAAACACATATTAACTGTTATTTGGTTTCTTAATGAATGACTCGGGAAGATATATCTTATGGCCATTATTAAAAGATTTTTTTATTTAAACAATATATTATATATGATACTTAGAGAGTTCATAATTATAAAGTGAATTAGTATTCAAATGAGAAATTTCTATAAAAACAAAATAATTAACTGCAAAATTTTCACAAACTCTGAATTCTAAGACAGCTTATATTTACATAGCATTAAAAAAAAAAAAAAAAAAAAAAACCTGGCAGCTAAGCCTATTTTTATAAAATTTTATATAAAACTGAATTTAATTTAGAATGACAAGAAATATATATATGTATATATTAGTAAATCCGTCCATATAAAAACATGTGGTAACTATATTGTAATCCTTAGTAACGATTACTATATATTCATTTCTTAAGATTTCTTTTGCATGTTTTTTCTGAATGTAATTTTATATAGATATATTTTTAACAGGGCGAGAAACACAGAAATTTTTAAATCGGTGTAAATATACAAAAAGGCTTTAAAAAAAAAATTCTTTACTTTAAAATATAAAGTTGTATCCCTGACCTTAAAAATGGTTACTACATTCATTTCTAAAAAAAAAAAAAAAAAAAAAAAAAAATGTGTGCACTTATCAATTTTATTTTCAATATATATTTTTAATTTCTTTTTATTATTTCTTTCACTTGTTAAAAGTAAAACTTTTTTTCAAGTGGTCTATTTTGACTGAAAGCAATAGTCTTGCCGTCTAAAAAGCAGCATAAATTTTATCAACTAGCTATGGAAAAACTATTGAGTAATATAAAAGACTATTCTCATAAACTGAGAATTTTATCAAAATAAAAAACATAGATGTTATTTTTTTGGCTAAGAAAAAGAGATAAACTAAAATAATAATAATAAATTAAATCATCTAGTAAAGTGAGGAAACTAAGACATATTTATAGATATATTCATTACTTACTTTCTTTTGTATAACAACATCAACATCTCTTGCTTTTATTTTAAAGTTGGCTGGAACAGGAACTTTAAGCTAAAAAGAAGCAAGAAAAAATTGCTTCAAAAATTTATTTTAAAACATACACAAATAAGTTCTAAATAAATGAAAAATAACAGTTGTCTTTGTTTTACATAAAGCTACAAAGTTTTTATAAAAGCAAGGCATGAGCACAGGTTTTAAGAGGGCACAACATTTAATTTCACCAATAACTAAAGTCCACATTTACTCATTTACCTAATTATTTATTTAAATTCTGTTTTCATATTCAGAAAATTCCCAATTGTTAAATTAGTACTAGTTTTTAAGAAACTGATTTTTTGTATTTTATTTTCTGGCTAAAAAATGCACTTAATTACTATATTTTAAAATTAAAATATTAAAAAAAAAAAAAAAAAGACAATTTAATTATTGTGAATTTTCTGAATATGAAAACAAAATTTAAAAGAATATAAGTTAATAAGTAAACGTGGAGACAAATTTACCATAGAATAACATGTGCCTTGATTGTTAACAAAATTAGGTATTGTAGATTCTTAAGACCAACTGTCTATTCACGAGAGACTAATGCCCCTATTTGACCCCAAGTGTTCAAAATTCAACCAATTTTTTACACAAGCATTTAAATAATAAATATAAAAATTCAAAATTTTCATGTAAGCAATGTTCTTAGTAATTATTCTATCCTTCAAAATAATAATAATAAAAATAATGATAACTATGGATGAAATTTTGTCTATGACAGAATTTAATTTAGTACAACAGGACTACTTATATTTCAACACCCTTTCAAAAAAATAAATAATAATAGAGGACACTCAGTAAAATTCTTAAACGCATATTCAAATAATATATTGATTTTTAATTCCAAATAAATTAATAAAATTTGAATGCATTAATAGTATAGTATCTTTCCCTAATTGCTTAATACTCATTTACTAAATATTTTAATTAGTAAAATAATCTTAATAACAATTTTGTATTTATTATTAATAAAGATTAACAGTTTCATTTTCTACAGAACAAAACATAATATTAAAAAAACTATAAACCAATTATTCGATATTTAAATTATACTCAAAATTCATCACAGATTAATTAATATTAATCCATTAATTTCTCAAAAATATGATTAATATCAATATACTCATATCTTCAGGCATTTTTAACCTTTACACAAGTGTATTTTATACATTAAAATTAAAAAATTCTCCTTAAAATTTTTTCATGCTTTGTAATTTTAGGTTAAATTTAGTGTATTTTGTTAAATGTGTCTGAAAAAGTTTATATTCTTTTTATAATTCAATGCTCTGCATACTTTTTCTTTTTAATCAATTAATATCTTTTACAATGGATAAAAAGTTTTTATAATTAAAATTATTTTGAGTAAAACTGTAAACATTTGTATCAATAGTAGAATTTCTCAGATTCCCGTATGACCATATCATCTTTCAATGTTCATTGTAATATATAAACTGAGTCACATTATGTTCATATTCTGAGTTCTTATATTATATTGTACAATTATGCTGAAAGTTAAAATCAGCCAATCCATATAATATAACTTGAACTCATAATTGAAACTTATAATGTGAGTTTATATACATGTATTTTATTTTTGAACTTATTAAGAGAGAAGTAAAATTTAGCCTGAATTCACGAAAGATCAACTTTTTTCCCTTCCACTTTTTTTTTAACTCCTAATAATGTCAAATTCACTCCTTAAAAATAGATCAAGGAGTATTTTCACTCCTAGGAAAAAATCCTAGCAATATCTCTGCTCATCTTATAAATTGGAAAATAACACACATTTTAAATAAATTTCACAGTTTTAGTCTAAAAATATCTGAAAACACTAGTCTAAATAATCTAATCAGGAAATATTCAGCCAAGACCTGTTGGCTCTGTGGTCAGAGTACACTACTAAGAACCCGAAGGTTGTGAGTTCGATCCTCACCGATGGGAAGTGAAAAAAAAAAATATATATATATAAAAGTTTTTACGGATTTCAGAAAATATATTACGATAGAGTAAGAATTTAAATGGTAAAATTGGATATTGGCAGGCATTTTCGAAGTGGAACACTATAAATTGGTAACGACACAAAATGGCAGATTGAAAGAAATAGTCCTGTCACATCATCTAGTCACAGATACATAGTTTAAGCTGAAATTAGTTATAAATATGATAAACAGATTATATATACTATTAACCTCTATTTCTGATAAAGTTTGAGTCCATCGATAGTTTGGAAGATCACAACCATTTCCTGCATTGGGTTTAAGTTTGCCTTTGTCTTCAGGATCTTCCTCATCATCAGCAGGCTGCAAAATACATTGAAATATAAATATACAACTATCATTCATAAAAGGCAATGCCAAATTAATTTTTTTAAATATCAGTTAATAAAAATACAGTAGGATCAAGACAAAGGAGGGTTTTAAAGGAGAAGATGACTATATACTAAGCAGATTTGCACGTTACACTTTTCATTTATTTTTTATTTTTTCAGCTGGCTGATAAATGGGATGTACTTAACTAATTTTGAGGTGACAAATTCCACAGAACAACTGGACTTTCTCATATCATAATCTCTAGGACAGATCAAAATATTTTAACTTAAGATTTATTTTACTCCAGTACGGGAAAAAACAATCGGTAAGGAAAATGAACAGTTATGCAATCTTTTTACCCATGCTAAACTTTTAAAACTGTATTAGTAAATGGCTAACTTCTGTGGTTTCAACATGGTACAGGTACAACACTACACATCATGACAATGCTGTAGGTAAAAGGTAGGGGGTGATCCTCCCCCCCCCCCCGGGTTTATATTTTATTAAACTAAAAATCATATTTAGTTTTTATAATATGGTTATCATAACAGGCCTGTTTAAAGAAAAATACCTTGAGAATATTTTTTAAAATGATAATCAGGGTCTGGTAAATCTTGAACAATTAAAAATCCATTAGTGGCTAGCCATTTCAGATTCGCCAAAGATGTCATGCATAATTCAAAAACCTCCTTATTATTGTACTATACTGTTTCTAACATCTTTGTATGACAAGATTTCAGTACCATGAACATTACATACTTGTCAACCTGTTTTTCAAAAAATGCAGATATAAAAAAAAAAAAAAAAAAAAAAAATTGCAGAAGAAATCGCAAAAATGCAAAAGATTTTATGGCTCACTGTTTTACACATAAAAATAGAAACAAGCGCAATAGACAAATTTTACTTAATCTATTATGAAATAAGGATTCTTGGTATTCTAATAATAAAACATGTAATTAAATAATCAGAAGATATGTAAATATATAGATATGTAAATATATTTGATATATAGTTAATGACATGACATGGTATTAACACAAAGATACAGAAAGAAAATCTATATTATTTATAGAATATAACAAAGTATTTTTATGTATACCTAGCCTCTGTGTTTTACAGCATTTAAATATTAAAATCATAGAAATAATTGGTTATCTCTAGCTCCAAGGAATTTTTCTTGGTCTTTAAATTTCAGAACTCTTGATTGTTTCTAATAATAATTTTCTGTTTAACTCAATTTTTTAATTAAATATATACTACAAATAAGGAATCCAACCAGCTTTTTTTTTCTTTTTTAACAGAATCTGCTTTTTGTGAGAGACAAAATAATAATAATAAAAATAAAGTTTGTAGAGCTGTTTAAACCATTTTATTGTGAATTCTATTCTAACACATGATGGAATGGTTATCTTTGCAGAATTTTTTATCATTAAAAACAAGGCAGCCAGATTTCAGCCCCCCCCCCCAAAAAAAAAAGAAAGAAACTGCCTTTTTTTTGGGGGGGGGGGGTAAATTAATAATAATAAAAGAAAAAAAAAAAAAAAACTCTTGTTAAAATTACTGTGTGTTTTTTTTTTTTGAAAATTTTTAAAAGGAATAACTAGAGCTTTAATATCATTAAATTATATTGTAATAAAATATTAAATTATTCAGTGAAGAGAATTCTAAATGACAAATACAGTAAAATAAAAAACACACTCTATTAGAAAATTGACTCAGTTTGATACAATTTAAATTATTAATAAATAATTCTTATTCAATAAAAATGCTAAAGGAAATTAAATTTACCAATCACTTGGCTCAGTTTTTTTAATAAGAATATTCTTTGAATACCTTTTCTGCTTTTTCAGCAACTAAACTATTCCTTAGTTTCTTCAAAACAAAGCGATTGTGTAGAAAAATATCCTTTTTCAATTGGAGGGCAGCTCTACAATTTAACAAAACACTCTATTTTCCTGCATATAATCCACAGGTCAGCTAAATGAGTTTTACATCAGGAATTTTAATTAACAGACAAAGCTATTTTATCGTGTTTTATTAACTTCTATTCTTGTTAGTTTGTATGTTTACCCGGTACAAATCTTGCAATCGAATTTTAACTAACTTCCCTACTAGCTAGACATTTGAAACTTTCACAGTAGTTCAGAACCCGATGACAACACAACACTTCGAAGTCTGATTTTCGAATTTTCGATTAGTTTTCTTATAATTAATTAAAATAGCCATTAAAATATGAGCTATAATTTAATTGTTGCCAAAAAAAATTTATGAGTTCATTTTCTTTTGACATAAAAATACATTTAATTAAACGTTAACGTTAAAAAACTATAAAAAGTTAAATTATGCATCTCACAAAAATTTACGTCATTATCACTTTAAAAAATTTATGCACATTGATAAAAACTCTATGATTCATCAGAAAATTTAAAACAAGGCATATAAAAAGTTTTTTTTTTTTTTTTTTTATCTTATAATTATTTAAATGAGATTTTGTTTTGAACAAATATAGCCTTGTCTGTAAATTCAACTTTCTGGTATAAAACTGATTTTTCTGACCTGAGAACTATAAGTAGAAAAATAGGACAATTGGAAAAAAAAAAAAGAAAAAAGAAAAAATATGCAATAAACCTTAGATATTTAATGTTTAACTTTTGCAAGACTTTAAGCCTACATACAAAATGCTTAATTAAAAAAAAAAAAAATGCTGCTTCTTTAACACTGAATTACCAAATTATACAATATTCTTGCGTCGAAACTCGGAATTACTTCACTGACTGACAAAAGTTACTTTTAATTATAGCTAATTGTTAAATTATGCGATTATTTTTCAATGCCAATTAAAATATGTATTTTGTCACTATTGGATGAAAATTATGGTTTTTTTTTTTTTTCAAAAATGTTTCAAAATTTGATTGTTTAGCAATATAACAGCAAATTTCCTGATTTTTAGATATCTGATGATTGTTAAAAAATGCTACTTTATATGGATGATAACTGATAACTTTTTTAAATCATACGATTTTTGTGAAGGGTAGAATTCATACTGGTATTTGTTTGAAATTTTTCTCTACTTATGAAATCGTTGATTTAAGAAGAAGAAAATTTTGTTTTATAAATATCAGAATGAGTTCTGCGCCAATTTCCCACTCCTGACATTAAGACTACTGTTTCTTGTGAAAAGCTCATTATAAGATTGCCGATTTTTGCGATACGTATATTTTTGAGCACAAATTTATCTAGATAAACCCTTTAAAGTATATTGTACAACTATAATGAGCACACTGACTTACACAAAAAATTTATTATTTTATCAATAAAAGTGTAATATATATACTCACTTTCTTTTCCTCCTCATCACTTTTACTTTCTTCACCATTTTCTTCAACTTCCATCTTTTCTTTTGCTTTAGCCTTCTAATGTGAAATAAAAACATTTAATTATTTTTTTAATTATATTTCATCAAACAATAATTACATACAAAAGGATATTTAAAAGCGAGTTAATATGGCGAGATCCAAAAAAATCCATACAGCCATTTTTAAAGGAATGCGCTTGCAAGACTTGTAATTGAGCTATTTATACAGGATGCCTATCAAGTTTTCTGAACCAACCAACTATATCATTCGAAAGGACAACTAATAGAGTGTTTATATAGCAAATTTGAAGAAAATCGTTAGACCCGTTTTTGAGATACGGATTTACGGTCCCACTTCTGGTTTTTCAATTTTCACCAAAATTTGGAAAATTCATCTGTACACCAGACCTGTCTCAATTCTGAAGTTTTGTAGTTCTGTCTTTATTAGTTTCAGAGATATGATAGCCAGAATATTTCATACATACACACACACTGACTAATTGCCAAAAACCACTTTTTTGCAGAGATGCCAGGTTTCAGAGATGGCTATCAGTAATCAGGACTGCAGATTACCCGGGTCACGTGCGGCACCGCACGTTGACCTAGATGTCTGGAGTTTTCCATGGTTTTCTTTTAAACTCGCATCATATGGGCTAGGGCACATTAGTAAGACCCCACGGAAGACACACCACCCAGCCACATATAATAATGAATTACACTGTCTTTGTAAAAAAAACACAAATACATTAATTAAAAAATTTCTAAAACAAAAGTAAATAAATATGTATTTCTTTACCTTCTAACAAAATGAAAGATTTTTTTTTTTTTTTAACTTGCTTTGGGGGTGGGGGGGGAGTGGGGGAGTGGTTACAAAAATTTATTTTATTTATTATTTTATAAGTCACTTTTTTAAAGACAACTGTTTTTATGGCATTAAATACTAAAACATTGTTCTTTTTTTTTAATAAAACATTTTTATTATTATTTTTTTTTCTTTAGTATTTTGCATAAAATCTAACATCTTTTGTTTGATGATACAATATGTATTTTAAATTTATTAAGGAAAAATAAATAGATTTATCAAGCTCAGTAATAACGCCTACAAATAATTACATATGTGAGAAATATTGAGCACTTCTATCACTTTTATGGTTCTAGAAGCAATCTTTGATCACTAGCTGGAAAGCGAGAGGGGCAGTCAAAATATAAATAATTAGATAAATGAGAAATGAAACAATTCTACTTCTTTATAGGTTCTAGAATTTAATAAAGCAAGTTTAAAATGAATATTGACATTTATGTTGCTGATGGAGAAAAATTGGGAAACTAAAGGCTTCTGCAGAGCTTTTAATCGACGATGGCTGGTAGGAGATAAGAAAAGGTGGGGGGGGGGGGGGGAGTAAAAAAATAATTACAACAGCAAGAAATATTGTATAATTCTATTTCCTTATAGTTTCTAGAATCTTATAAAGCAAGTTTAAAATTAATATTGACATTTATGTTGTGGATGGAAAAAGATTAAGAATCGGAATGCTTCAGTTGTGTGTTTGATCGTCAGTGGGGTCTTTTTTTTATTTTTTATTTTTTTAACGAACGATATCCGCGATTTTTTTTAAAAGCATATAATCCGCAATTTTTATATGTTATCCGTAATGCTGTAATTATTGCCGTAAATCCATAATAATTACGGACAAATCGTAATACCTGGCATCTCTGTTTTTGGACTCAGGGGATCTTAAAACGTGCAAATCAGGTGAAGTCTCGATATCGAATTTTTGGACCAAATACAATACTTCCATTACCTATGGTAGCAAGGTAATGAAAGTAAAAACATGCAAACATTGTTTCCAAAAGGTTTCATTTCTTTGCAAAAAATTTTTTAACAATACTTATAAGAAATATAAAATTTATTAAAGTATTTATTTTAAACAGAGTACACTGTTGATCAGAATAGTGTAACATAGAAATAAAGACACATTCACCTTTATTTTCAATTATTTTATGTTTTATTTAAATATATTTGTTGTTTTACGAGTTATTTAATTTGTTACGCCTTTTATGCAGTAAGTCTTTTAATATATATTTTATGTTTACAAAAAGTTTCTGGAACAGCTTTACTATAAGGCACCCATTGCTTATTGCCGTTGCCAATGTTCTGATCACGTGGTATGATAGTGTTTTGATTTGGTTTATGAGTCGGTACTGCGAATCATTTCACAATGTTGTGAATCAAATCTAAATGTAATGAAACAATACTTTTCATCATTATGATACATTTAAAACTAAATTTTAGAAAATAAATGATTATTTTACTTACACAGCTAGAAAAAATTTCAAAAATAGAGAAATGTAGCAGGCTGATGAAGGCTTAACACGATGCAGCTATAAAAAATAACTTTTGTGAACTGTAGTGATAGCAGGCGCAGGCCGCATTTTTCGTTTTTTGAATTGGTTATTTCAGTAATAATTTTTCATTATTTTTTATTAATTTTTTTGTATTTGATTAAGATTATGGCTCTTAAAAACAATGAAAACATGAAATTTAGCAATTTTATAAAAGATAATTATTAAAAATATAGAGAATAGAAAAAAGTTTAAGTGTAAAAAAAAAAAAATAATAAAATAAACACAAAACAATAGAAAGTACATGGCAACAGATAAATAAATAAAATTATACTCTAAAATTAAAATCCTCCCATTTAACATGCCTAATTATTTCTAAAAATTTAACAAACCGGTCAATTTTTTGTTCAACA
Organism: Salticus scenicus; assembly: GCA_963930645.1. NCBI lineage: Eukaryota > Metazoa > Arthropoda > Arachnida > Araneae > Salticidae > Salticus > Salticus scenicus. Next base: position 31,572,279 of record OZ005649.1, read on the forward strand.
CATGAATTAATAAACATATGGCATGCTAAATAAAACTGAAAATCACTTTGCAGTAAAGGGCAAAATTAACGGTCGCCACCGGCCACGTGGCGACTAAATAGAAAAAGATGGCGATTAAAAATTATGCATCGATCGCCACTTTTTGTGATCTTTAAAAGATTCTAAAAATCGAGCGACGATAGGCAATCGAAGCCTTGTGATTTCCAATCTTTTTCCATCCATGGCATAAACATCAATGTTCATTTTAAACATGCTTTATTGTATTCTGCAACCTATAAAGAAGTAGAATTGTTTAATATATCTCACTCATATAATTTTTTGGACCCCCCCCCCCTTTCCCTCCCCCTAACGATCTGTGATCACACAGCTTACAGAAAGCTTTATAATTTCTAATCATTCTCCATCTGATGCAAAAATATAAATATCTATTTTAAACTTGCTTTATTAGATTATAGAATCTGTAAAGAAGTAGAATTATTTAATATCTTACTCATAATTCTTGTAATCCCCCCCCCCTCTCCTCCAACGATTGACAATCACATGCTCCACTGAAGCCTTGTGATTTACAATCTTTCTCCCTCCATAACATAAATGCAAATATTCATTTTAAACTTTCTTGATTGGATTCTAGAACCTATAAAGAAGTATATAGATTTTTTTTTTTTTTACCCCCACCCCATCGCACATGTGCGCTCCATTTTAACTAGCAGTTAATGATCAAATGTCCTGCAAAGCACAATCTTTTTCTATTATTATCTCCATAGTATTTAGTGTATTTTTTACCCATTTAAGATATTTGACAAATGTGTGTATCAAAATTTGATTTGGTTTAAATGAGTATTTTTCAAAAATTTTTGTATTTGCTTTCTTTGGAGTAGAAATCTTCCTTTTTTCTTCCCATTTTAAAGTAGAAATCTCCCTATTTTTAAAGCTACAAATTTGGCAGCTAAGTAAAATATTTTTAATGAAGCAGCTAAGTTTCCATATCTATACTTTTTAAGAGAAAATATTTTAACTCTATTGAAATAAAATCATTTAAAAAAGTGTTTCTTTAGAAATAAAAAATAATAAAACTGCTAACTGTATTTACACATGACCATGTAAAAGGTTGTGATGATGATGAATCAGCTGATTCATTTACTAGACAATATCAACGTGAACTGTGAATGATAAGAGCTTATTTCACTTAAATAAATTGAAAAAAAAAGTACTACTGAATTATCTGAAAGATAAAAACTTTTGCTGTTATTATTACAGTCCTCAGCAGATTTTAATTTAGGTTGTGCAATTTAGGATTTTTAAAAAGAGCGTAATTACAAATTACAATTTCATTATCCATGTGTTAATTTTATTATTATATGTATTTCTTATTTTTCTTGTGGTGATTATACCACAAAATGGTGACAATGCTTTTTGCAGTCTGAAAAAAATAGTCTTACAATATGAAAAGTGGCCACTAACTTAAAAAAGTGGCTACTAATGAAACTGACAGTACCGGCCACTGACCACTAATGAATTTTCCCAGTTTTGCCCTTTACTTTGCAGATTGTACCGTTTCAATACAACATAAAAAGTATCAATACTCTGATTCAGGTCTCGAATCACCATCATATCACGTGATCAAAACATCGGCAACGGCAATAAGCAATGGGTGCCATATAGTAAAGCTTGGCCAAGTTTTTTACTTTATCTATGTTTGTATACCACCAGGGCATGATTTCCTAAAAGGCAAATGGAGTAAACGCACAGGCTTCCATTTATAAAGAGCCCCTAAATCAGCTGCTTTTAGAAATTTAAAACCTTTTACATATATAATAAAAAATCATTTTAAGCATTTTATTGCAGAAAGGGGCCCTCAATTAAATATTTTGCCCTGGGCCCCTACTTTTATAAGTGGCCAATGCTATTCTGACCATCGGTGCGATTAGTGTGGAGGCTATTCGGACTGCTTCCTTGTTGTGCTGGTCATAATAATGATTTTGCTTGTTTGATCTCGAATTTTCTCTGTAATATACTAATTATTTTGCTTGTTTCAACTGCAAATTCAAACTTTTAACATTTCGAAAGTGTATAATGCGATTGATCTACAATCCATGTTTATTTCAACATTGCTGTTAGAAAAAATTACAAAATAAGTACAAAAGTCATTTTCAGAAAAATCATACATATATTTGTATAGAAAATTGGGTTTGGTTTGCATTGAATTATACGGTTTAATTGTTTGAAAAAAAAAAAAAAAGGAAAGAAGGAAAAGAAATTTAAAAAAAAAAAATAACATCTATGTAGTTGAATATGCAGATGTATACATATTCATAAATAAACATATTGCAAAGATTTTTTTCAAAGATTGAAAATACTCATTTACTAAGATCTGGTTTCATGTTGCACTTTTTATTTTTATTATTCAATTTTCAAAATCTTTATTTTCATTTTTGCTTTTTTAAAAACATTTTGAGTTATTGCCCTTTTATGGAGAATTTTAGCATCATTTAGAGTACAAAATTTCTGTGAAAATAATTAATCTCTACCCCACTCCCACACTCAAAGTAAAAAAGATAATTTTTCATGCACAGGGACGAGACACATTATATTATTTCTAAATTTTACTCTTTTATCAGTGCTAACTTATTCTCCTTGGAAAAGATGGTCCGAATAGCCTGTACACTAATCGCACCGACGGTCCGATTAGCCACTTTCTTTATAAGTCAGTCCCTGTATAGCATGAAACATGATGCAGATTACTAAGCAATATTTTTAAATTATATATAAAAATACTATCAAATATTATATAAAGATATTAAAGGCTTCAGAAATTTACTTTTAACAAATTTCAACATTTAATCAATTTTATTAAAAGTCATGTTTATATTTAATTTAAAAAAAAGTGTCAAGTAACTAACTTGTTCTATTTCTAGCTTTAGTTTTTCTGCTTCTTCATCAGTTAATTCAGTAACTCTATTATCATCATTTAGTTGCTGAGCTTCTTCCTGCTGTTTTTTAGCTAATTTTTCTTTTCTCCTTCTTTCTGCTGCTTCTTTTTCCTGTTCTTTCTTCTTACGTTCTTCCAGAGCCATGTCTTCGTATTTTTTAAATTTTTCTAATAAGAGCTTTAAAAAATAAAATAAATAAACACATTGCAGTCAATGACAGTTCTGAGGATAAGTTACACATAATCCAATTTAAATAAATTATGAAAAAAATCGAAACTTAATTATCTCTTATATGAAGGCTCAAACATATTCACGATACAAAAAAATAATAAATTTTACTTTTCGGCAAGCTCCAGGAGCCCCACCAGTGAAGAAGTCCGTTTTTCTCAACAGAAATCCAAATATGGTTTCCAGCAACTAAATTAATACAAAAGTAATTTCAATTATAGTTATTTATTATGAGAAAGAAACAATCATGTAAAAACATTCATTCACAAACTTTTGATTAAACTAAACTGATAAGTATAACCATCTGCATAGCAACTTACTTCAGGTACACCACCTTCGTGCTGTTGAGCCATAGCCAACAAAATTCCATCAAATTTTTCAGGATCGCCCATTATCTTGAAGTAATAACAAGTTTATTAGTCAATCAATAAAAAATAATTATAATGGATAAAAAAAATACAACTTATTGTTTGGGAAATAAAAGTAATTCATGTATTTCTCCCACAATCAAAGAAAAAGAATTCTGTGTTATGTTGCCATTTTGCAAATATAAAATTAATAAATGACCACTAAAAGTTTCGCAAAACTAGGGCCTGTTTTCGGTCGCCACGCGGGTTAACGCGAGTTACGCAGAGCAAGCCCAGAAGCGTTCAGAGATGGTATCACGTGGTTTGGGTTACCCAAGCCCAGCGTTCAAAGACGGCATTTTTTTCACTCGGGCTTAACTCACAAAACCCAGAAAATTTCTTTGGGTTTTCAGATCACGTGATGGGTTTTTCGAGCAAAACAAAACAAAACAGAGCGAATGCCGAGCGGAGCGAATTATGATTATGAAATTGATGGAATGTTTGTTAAATTAGATGATAAAATAAACCTTTTATAGTGCTAAGCAAGACTAATTTTCGTAATTGACGTTTGTGAAACCCATCCATTCGACATCAGAAGATAAATTTCTAGTATGAAAATCATAATCTAAAGAAACTTATAATTAATTGATGGTAAAAATTTATATATTTTATTTCTTATAGAAAAAAATTATTTTATTTAGTTTTTTTCTTGCAAGTTTTATCGCTTGGGAAGTTCTTTATAATGCAAAAATTTTCAGACAACTTATTTACGTTATTGAATAATGATAATAATTAACATGTTATTATTGTCATATTAATCGTTAAAGTTATTTAGTGCATGGGTATTTTCTTTTTATTTTATATATATGTTTTCAATTCTGTTTATACAAAGAATAAAATAAGTTAGATACTCTATATGTTTGTCCATTTCGTTTGATAATGAAATTATTTTTATTTCCTATTGAATTGCATACCATTTACATATGTAAATATATTACATAGGATAACATAATAGTGTTAGATATAATTTTATTAGGAAAATATATCTATAATAATATATTGAAAAGGATAAACCTATTTTCGAGGATTGTAAAAATCACAAAATGAATCAAGTGAATTTGTCTGCAATATAGTGTAATTTAATTAAGCATTATGCTGTGGAGAAAGTTTTCTTATACTTAACAACAAGCGCTTTATAATTTACCTACTGTTATGTATTTATTTTATTGGAAATATTTTTTACTTTAAATCATTTTAGTATAATATTTTTACATTGCAATTTTTATTTTATTGTTAATATTTGTTATAGTTATCATGGTACAACAGTTATTACCTATGTACTATAGTATATACTGAATCCCTCAACTCGGTGATGTTTACATTGTAGTGCATTTTAACAACATGTAAACAGCTCTAGCTGCTGTGTGGTTTTGTTAAGTTCGGTTCGTTTCTCTTCTGTGGTATTCTTAAACGGTTTGTGTTTCTATCTCTCTTATCTTTTGAAAGCAAGGTAAGCGCTGTTTTGTTTTATTGCTTTCTGGCTATTCATTTAAGTTATTTTGTATTGGTTTGTTTATGATGAGTTTGTCGTAACTCTGGTGGTATGGCCCACTCTTGGTTTAACGTTGTGGAATCCTCGGAAGTGTCAAATATTGTAACGAATAATGTGGAAATGTCTATTGCAGATGGCGAGAGCCATTCTATTGAGAATATTAATCAGAATTTTTTGCGCTCGTCTGCTCCTATTAGTGATATGTTGTTAAAGGCTGGTAATAATGGTGGTACAAATTACAATATATTTATAAACAGTACAGAGTCTGGATGTATTCCTAAACGAGATCCGCGCTCAACTCAGGCGGAAATAAAATTGAAAATTAAGTCATATGGGAAAATTTTGAACATACGTCACACAAGAGCGGGAAGCCTAATTATTAGCACTTCTGATGTTGGTTGTGCCCAGGAGATTTGTAATTTGTCCAATTTCGCAGGGGTGACTGTTTCTTCTCGGGTAATATGGGAGAACATCACCAACCGGTTTTTAATTTTCAACATTCCTGTAAACATTTCTTTGAGCGAGCTTGCTCAAGAAATAGAAAATAGCAATCCGTTGCACATTTTGGAATTACGTAGGTTTGTGAAAAGAGGATGTACTCGTGAATCTTCTCCTGTTCTCATTACCACTCTCGGGACAGCCCTCCCATCAGAAATTAGACTGTGGTTCTCCATCCAACCCATACGCCAGTTCATAGATAGACCCCGGCAATGTGTAAAATGTCATAAATTCAACCATACTTCTGCCAAGTGTAAATTAGCCCAAATATGTGCGACTTGTGGTACTTCACATGAGGGGCCTTGTACGGGCTCTTTATCCTGCGTTAACTGCGCGGGCGAGCATCGTGCTGATTACAACCAGTGTCCAGCCCGACTTAAGGAAATTGAGCTTCTGAACTTTAAATGCAAAAGCTTTTTATCCTTCATAGAAGCTCGCAGAACATTTGTAAAAAAAACTCCAAAAGAGTCATCATACGCTACTGTTACAGGTAGCGCAAAAAACGTCGACGTAACAACTATCCAAAACTATATAGAGAATCGCACGAATGCTATGGTGAAAGTGCTAAATGAAATTATTAGAAAAAACTCGGACTCTCTGTCTAATGCTATCTCTGCCTTAAGCGATTTAATCAAAAGCTTCCAAGAATCCATTGGGGACCTTTCGCCTGATAAGCGTAAACGCCGGAGCTCTCCGGCGACTTCCAAGGGATAATGTTTTCGCTGTTCCTGTACCATGTTTTTATTCTTCTGTTGAGCTGCAGGGTGTAGCCTGTCAGACCTTTTGTTTGTCTGGTCTTTTCTTGTTTGTATTTCTTTTATGGGTTCCCTCAAGTTACTTCAATGGAATTGTAGAGGCATCTTAAACAAGCTAGACTTGCTGGTCCACACCCTATCTCCATCCTTTGATATCTTGGTGCTTCAAGAGACTTTCCTTCGTCCTGAGAAGTCCCTCTTTATTCCTGGCAAGGTCGTGTATCGCTTGGACAGGCCTTCCCGTTCTGGCGGGGGCCTCCTAATTGCGGTTAATCAATCTCTTTCCTCGTCCCTTGGTCCAACTCATTTGTCCTCCTTGGAGAATGAGATTATGTGCGTTCGAATCTTTACGGGTTCGGGTTCTTTGAACATTACTAATGTCTACTCGCGCTCTGGTTCAGTCACTGAGGATCTCCGTTCCTTCTGTCTTGGTCTTATTGGTCCCTCCCTCATCTTGGGAGATTTCAACCTCCATCACCCCTTCTGGGGTGCTTCCCATGCTTCTCGTTACAGTGAGGCTTTTGTGGAGTGGCTTGCTGACAGTTCCTTTTGCCTGATCAATTCTTCACGCCCTACCCATATGTCTCCCAATGGTTCTCTTTCACTGTTAGATCTCTCTCTGTGTTCGGCTGAAATCCTTCCTCAGATCTCTTTTCAGGTTTTGGATGATCCTGTCGGCAGTGACCATTTTCCTGTGAATCTTGTTGTTGAGTCGGCTCCTGTCCCTCAGCCCGTCTGTGTACGGTATTTTTGGTCTCGTATCTGCCAGGAAGTTGACGCTTCTTTGCTGTCTGTCCCCTCTGTTTGCTATGAGTCTTTTTCGGATTCCGTCCAGCGGGCGATGGCTAGAAACTCCCGGGTTGTACATTCTCGTCAGAAAGCTTTTCCTACTTGGTGGTCCCTTCGTTGTAAGGCCCTTCTCTCCCAGAAGAAGTTTTTCCTCAAGAAAGCTACTCAGCTGGCCTCTGTTGACTTTTGGATCAAATACAAAAAGTCCTCCGCTTTACTTCGTCAGGCCATCAAGGACGCCAAAAGGCGCTTCTGGGACTCTGCTTGCAGGCATGCTAGTGACCCCCGTTTACTGTTCAAGGTGTTCCATAAATTAAAAAATCGTCCTTAGTCCTCTCCTGATTCTAACTTTTGCCTTTCGCACAACGGTTCCCTTGTGTCTGACGCGGGCGATCAATCTGAGATCTTCGCGGAGTTTTATTGCGGTGGGGTTGACCTTCCTCCTCTTCCTCTTACTTATGGGACTGATCATGATGAGAGTCTCAACAAACCATTCTCCATGTCCGAACTGACTTCTGCTATTCAACGTACAAAATCTACCTCTCCTGGTGAGGACAGGATTCCTGCCTGTTTCTTCAAGAATCTTGGTTCCCACTCTCTTGAGCTATTACTAAAAATTTATAATGAATCTCTTCTTACGGGGATTATCCCACCTGATTGGACCTCTGCTCTGATTCTGCCCATTGCAAAACCTGACAAGCCTAAGTGCTCGGCCTCTTCCTACCGTCCTATTGCTCTCACCCCTGTTATTTGCAAGATTTGTGAGCGTATGATTGCCCAGCGAATAAATACCTTTCTTCTCAAAAATAAGTCTCTTGATTACAGACATTTGGGTTTTACTCCCTTTCGGGACAGCCAAACGGCTGTCATGATGCTGCACCAGGATATTGTGAGGGCAAAAAGAAACAAAAAGTTTATTCTTGGCATCTCCTTAGACCTGCAGTCTGCGTATGATTCCATTTATGTTGATGGCCTTATCCAGAAGTGCGCCCAAGTCGGTATCACGGGCAATGTGCTCCGTTGGATCCATAAATTTTTGTCAAACCGTTATATTAAAGTTGCGTGGAGGGGCGTGGTTTCGTCTCCTCATCCTTCTCGGCGCGGGGTTCCGCAAGGTGCGGTCCTCAGCCCTATTTTGTTCACAATCTTTCTATCTGACTTCTTTGAAGTCTTGAATTTTAATACCAGGTGTTTAGTTTATGCCGATGATATTTTCATTTATTGCTTTGGTGACTCCTTGAGCTATTGCCACGAGAAGCTACAGGCTGTCCTACAGAATATTTCCCGGTGGTGTTCTTACTGGAAACTTTCCATTCGGCCGGATAAATGCCATGCGATTAATTTTTCTCGCAGAAATGGCGCTTGTGATTTTAATTTTAGCATTAACGGCGGCCTCATCAATTGGTCGGATGATGTGAAATTTCTAGGATTTTTCTTTTCTCGTCGGGGTGGTTTTAAGAAGCACGTTGACTACCTGCGTGTAAAAGCTTTTAAAAGAATTAACTTTCTCAAGGCCCTCTCTCAAAAGAGTTATGGTGCTAGGTCACATCACTTAGTTACGCTCTTCATGTCCTCTATCGGGAGCTTAGTCGATTATGGTGCTGCTACTCTGTCTTCGGCGGGTGCCTCTCTAATCAAGAGGCTTGAAGTCTTCCAGAATTGTGGCCTTCGAGCTGCTCTCGGTCTTCCCTCTTGGGTTCCCATAGCCCTCCTTCACAAACATGCTGATGTCCTATCTATAGGTTACAGAATTCGTTTGCAATCATTCAGATTCTGGATCCGTCAGCTCTGTCTGGGTACCTGGTCCCCTCTTTGGAGTTTTCTGAATGAAGCTGATGACTATGACAAAGAACTACAGCTCGACTTTTTACCGTATGGCATAGATGGGCTTGATGATATTAGTTCCTGCTTGGAGAGTTTAGTAATTTTCCAGTTTCCTCAACCCATGGCTCATGGGAAAGTTTTCTTTTATCTTTCTGACCTTCCTTTCCAGAACACAACTTTGAATGATATTATCATCCAGTCCTTTTTCTCGGCCTTTATCTCAGAGTTCTCGTCGAGTCACGATATCTTTGCTACCGATGCGACCAAAACTCATACCTTAACGGCTATTGCCGGCTGCTCCTCTGATTCTCAATTCAAGTATAGGATTTCTCATATAAATTCAATCTTCACCGCTGAAGCCCTTGCCATCGGTACAGCAATTGATGATCTGGCTTCCTCAAGCTCTTCCTTCATAATCCTTACGGATAGCCTATCGGTCCTATCTGCTCTTCAATCAATCTCCATCAAATCTCCCCGAGTCATACTTTGGCTCTACAATAAAATTTGCCGTGCCTCATCTTTTGCTTGTAGTATTCGGCTGGTATGGGTCCCTGGTCACAGAGGTATCTCTCTTAATGAAAAAGCCGACAGAATCGCAAAGAATACTGGTCCCTCGGACGTTCTCTTGGATTGGATTTCTCCTGAGGACCTTATCAATTACGCTACCAATTGTTTCAAAGAATCGATTTCTTATACTTATCGTCAGAGTAAATATGCGCTCTCTCATGGTGACATTCCTCCGGTCAACACGACCAGTTCCTGGTCTTCCAACAGAAGGGACGATGTGCTGATCTCCAGGCTACTTTGCAAGATGATCGTTACCCCAGCTCTTTTGCATCGCTTCCACCTTATTGACATTGGCATTTGTGATCGCTGTCACATAATGGACTCTATTGAACATATTCTTTTATCTTGTAGTCGCTACCAGCAGATTCGCATTCAGTATTTCGGTGCGCTGCTAAATAGTGATAATTTTAGGTCCTTTCCTGTTTTCCTGCAAAAATTCTGCTCATTAAGTAACTTTCGTCATTGCACTCTTGGGTTCTTGCATTCTATTAATCGTTTTTAAAAAATGTGCAAGTAAGCTATAGATCGTCGTTCTGCGATAGACCATGGATCAGTTGAGACAACAGCCCCAGCAGCTATAGGTCTCAAAGAAAACCCCCAACAAC
>OZ005649.1:31582573-31614573 GCA_963930645.1 Salticus scenicus
AACAACAACATTTAAACATTTATATCATAGCAATAAATATTAATTAACAATGTTTTCTGGTTTAATTATACTCATTTAAATATTTTTTGGTTTTACTCAGTTATTTATTTTTTATTGTTTCCGCAAATGGAAAAGTACCAAATATCAATAACAATTAGTAAAATGATACATTGTTTATGTTATATTCTGATTATGTAGAATTTGTCAGAAAAGTTTCATTGATAATAAGTACGTTATCTTCTCTCTTATTACTTTGAAGTATTTTTTGCTTTAAAGTTCATTATCTAAAAAAAAAAGAAAGAAAGTGTCTATTTACAGGTTAACGAAATGTGCTGGCTTATAAAAAAGAAAACAGAAAATTAAGTGAATTTCTTTACAGTGTATATGGTAATTTCATAGAAGACCATAGATACTGTAAAGTAGTTTTCTTGATATAATAGTTAGAAGAATGAAGAATACGTGAAGAAAAAAATGAATATACATAAGAATGTCTTGGTGAAGCTGAGAAAGGAAATTTCGACTGACATAGCCAAAATGCACAGGCAGCTTTCTAAAACAAGACACTGTAAGTAACATTCTCATTGAATTTTTTATTTTTGTTTCTTGATACATAATTAAAATTTAAGTTATAAAATTTACTAAATCTTTTTAAACGTGGCTGTAGTTTTTTTTTTCAAAGTTTTTCTTAAGAACAGTTGATTTTATTATGTATTAGCCACCTTCGGCGACCAGCTGGTTCACGATCTTTGAAAAATCCAACTTTCTGAAACTCCCACTCGGTAGAATCTGCAGTGCCTCTTTCCCGTTTCAGGTCCTACAACAGCTTTATTGACATATAGTGCAAATAGCTTTATGGAAAAATTTAGCTGCAGTAAATACCTGCTCGGTAGTGCCTCTGGCACCCTATTCCCATTTCAGTATTTGAAACAACCTGTTCATTCCCAGTGTTATGATCTTTGAAAATTCTGACTTTAGCACATTCCCATGGGATAGCACCTTGCGTACCTTATCACCGTTTTAAAACTTTCAACATCTTGTTCATTTATAGTGCAAATAGCTTTGAAAATTTTAACTGTAGAAAAATTTTGCTTTGTGGCGACTAAGGTGCCATTTTACATTTCATGATTTGAAACAGCCTGTTCGCTCACCATATAAAGCAATTTTGAAAATTCTGATTGTGACAAATCTCCAATCCAGTGGGGCCTACGGTCTCCTAATCTTCTCCCGATAAGTAATTTAATCAGAATTGCAGATATTGAATTATTAAAATATCAAAGCACCTTCTGGTAAAAGAGATTTGCAGTATATACTCTTCAATTTCAATGACTTTTAAAGTGATATATTATCTATAAAATTATGTTAATTAAAAGCTGAGACACAAAGGTAATATAAACATTGTGTTATAAAAAAAATTGTGTAATTTTTCCGTGGCTTTCTCTGAAACTTGCATAACTGCAGGCTAAAGAGTGTTAAAAATCCTTAATACAAAATGTGAGCAGAATATCGGAATTCAAAAGCCTGCATCATAATTAGAATTGGATATATTGGAATAAAGGTGTTGTGGGTTTTCTGTGGTTTTCTCTGAAACTCCCATATGAAATTTAACGACTTATATCAGTTTAAAAGTCTGCAATATTTCATATTATGTATTATAAGTAATTTAATCATAATTAGAATTCTAGATATTGAATTATTAAAATATCAAAGCATCCTCTGGCGATAGAGATTTGAAACATATACTCTTCAATTCTAATTCAAATAACTTTTAAAATGATATATTACTTATGAAATTATATTAATTAAAAGCTGAGATACAAAGGTAATATAAACATTTTTATAAAAAGATTTGTGTCGATCTTATCCATAGTTTTCTCCGAAACTTGCATAATTCTGGGCTATATAACATTAAAAATCTTTAGTACAAAATGTGAGCGGAAAACAGAATTCAAAACTCTGTAAAATATAAAAGAATAAAAAAATTCTGAGTTTTCCGTAGTTTTCTCCAAAAATTTCATGCAAATTTTGAACGATTTATATCACTTTAGCAGTCACTGTATACTTAGTTACTGTGATATTCCAGGTAATGAAAAGGTAGACTCCGTGGCTAAACATGGCTGCAGGCTGCAGCCTACTATCGATTTAACATGCATCTTTCAAATGATGTATTACATATAATATTATAAATGAATATCTTTGATATATTTTACACTCAAAATGGCTTATCTATCAAGGGCGATTGGTGGTTTCTGTTGAAATCCATCTAAAATTTAAGAAATTAAAAAATTACTTTTTTACAGCCTGGTTCAGGGAAAAAAAAAACATTATTATTTTGTCAAAAGAACCTTTTGTCTTTTGACAAGAACAGATTAAAAAAAAAAAAAAAAAATTAAATAAACATAAATCTTCTTTTTTTTAAGCTGTATTTTAGAATATTTAACTGCAGACAGGTGAACAGTAAAAACATGTGAATATCAATTTCTGTTTAAATCGATTTAAATTTGAAAAAAAAAAAAAAAATCAAACTTCTTTTTTTTATTTCCATTACCTTTTCACATGGTCGAAAAGCAATCATTCTCAAACAGAAATAAATAATTATAAGATAAAAAAAATTTTTATAAACCATGTTTTTTAATTTTCTGTTGAATCATATAAACGCTACTGAAGGCAGCCGGAACCCCAGCAATTGGATAAAAGTATTAAAAAAATTAATTGCTATCGTCTTATGAGCTATTATAAGTTTCAAATGGCTATCTAGCCGGGAAGTTAGTTAAAAGTTGATTGCAAGCTTTGTACTGGAAACGCTGCCGAAGGCAGCAGGGTCCCGAAGCAATTGGATAAAAATATTTTTAAAAAGCATTTTCACCGTATTCTGAACTATTCCGAAAGTTTCAAATGTCTAGCTACTCGGAAAGTTAGTTAAATAAATTTTCTGTTGAATCATATGAACGCTGCCGAAAACAGTAGGGACCTGAAATAGTTGACTAAAATTCTTAGAAAAATGTATTGTCACCGTGTTGTGAGGGTTTCTGAAAGTTTCAAATGTCTAGCTAGTCGGAAAGTTAGTGAAAAATCGATTGCAAGCTTTGTACTGATAACGCTGCCGAAGGCGGCAGGAACCCGAAACAGTTGGCTAAAGGTTTTAAGAAAATGCATTTTCACCGTGTTCTGAACTATTCTGAAAGTTTCAAATATCTAGCTAGTCGGGAAGTTCGTTAAATAAATTTTCTGTCGAATCATATAAGCGCTGCCGAAGGCAGCGGGACTTGAAATAGTTGACTAAAATTATTAGAAAAATGTATTGTCACTGTGTTGTGAGCTGTCCTGAAAATTTCAAATATCCAGCTAGTCGGGAAGTTAGTTAAAAATCGATTGCAAGATTTGTACCTGACAAACACACAAACAAACAAGAATCGAAGTTAATAAAAACATGGTAAAATAGTCAGCCAATATGTCTAGCACTGAAGAATTGAAAAATGAATTAACCGTGTGAGTCCGAAGTAATGCGATCGCGCTGTTGAGATTTTATGTTGAGAACACCCAGTACATTTCGAACATTGCTCAGATTTACTGAAGCAAGTACATCACACAGCTCCTTTTAATGTAAATAGTACATTTTACAATAGGCTTTTATTGCTCCGATCCTTATTATCGATATTCCAAAGATGGACGTTCTGATGTGATTGGTTAATGAGTTACGGGAAATTTGAATTAAAAAAAAGTTATTAACGATAAGTTTTAAAGTATTTAACGAATTACTTTTCAACCCTCGTCCTCTGATGCACTTTTGTTATCGTTAGTTTTTATAAGGATACCCCTCCCCCTTCCTATTTTTTTTAACTGTTTAGCCCTTTTTTGTGTGTTCCTGATATATGATGGAATACTGAACTTTGTATTTGATTTATAAAATTTGTCTTTTACCACAGTCATTTAATTAAATTTCCGCTTTCTTTTAAAAAAATGTACATTTTTTTCAAGCCGATTACGCGATATTTTTGAACTAACTGCTGAATTAAGTAATAATTTAGCAAACAATTTTTCAAAGCTGATTCCCAAATTTTTTATCATTTTACTAAAAATTAAAAAAATTTCTGCTTTTCTGTGTCATATTGCTGAAATGCGTTATATTCTGGCGGTCAATATCCAATTCGCCTATAAATAAACCCCACACCATTCTTAGGGAAAAAAAAGAAAGAAAACGAATGCTGATTCATTCATTAGATGAAGCAGGTAGCAAAGTTTGAAAAATACATTTAATTTTAAATGACTGAAAAAAAAAAAAAAAAAATGAAGTCTCTGTTTTTTTTAAATAGTACGATACATAATAGTATAAACATATAGTAATATAAAATAAATATATAAAAAAAAACCTGTCAGTTTAGTTTATTTTTGAAGATTGTGTTTATGGAAAAAAATATATATATCATTTATCAGTCACACTTTTTGCAAGGGCCGCAACCAAGAAGAAATATTTTTTTCGTAAGGGCCATGGCTCACACACTAGTTTTTACGGTACCTCATTTTGCATTAAAAAATAACTGCATAAAGTACTTTAATGCAAGGATGATCAATATGCATACATATATACAGATACTTTTCTATTTTACCGGTGCAAATTTAACCAAGTAAACTTGATTGGCAACAGCAATAGATTCATTAATGGATTAAAAGTTAATTCGTAACTCTGATTTGTTTATTATATATTTATTAATTTTTCAAATTTAAAGTTAATTCATCTTTTCTATTATGAATTTGATAAAATAAATGTTATGTTTGTTATGGGACAACACTTTTTAACTCTAGCTTTAAGTGAATTTTCAGAAAATTTACCTCTTAAAAAAAAAAAATAATAATAATAATTAAATGGTCATGTATCTTTAATTTTCTTATTATTACTTATAGTGTTTTGAAACAATTACTCTTTCTTAGGTGCTTAATGATTAGTACTATTGATCGTATGATTTTTGGTGATTTTATTGTCTGTGCCAGTGAAATACAAAAGTACCTAACAACATTTAAATGTTCTACAGTTTACAAGAAAATACAATTATATAAACAAGATTTCCTAAACTACATTTAAAAAAAAAAAAAAAAAAAAAAAAAAAAAAGAATTAAAATATTTCTCTCTCTAAGCAATTAACTCAAAAAATTCTGGTACATTCGCCTTCTTTTCTGAAAACAGGTTGCCATATCATGTTGCAAAGAATCCAGGACGACATCATTATCGTTCAAAACAGCACCAAAAGGAAATCACCAAATGAGGTTGTGGACCAACCTACAAGTTGTACCAGCATGAATCCAATTTTCTCTGTTTTCTTAGGTACAAAGCCTATTTGTCAAAGTCTGTGATCCCAGTGCCATAAATAAGTTTATTTTGACAGAGTATAGCGCGCATTGAACAACAGGTTAACTAATTTGGCGAGGTACTGCTTTATCATGTAAACACAAATTTTTACTTGTAAAGGTACAGATGTTAATTATGAAAATTTTGGCTTAAATTTTCTTTTAGATTAAGGAAAACAAGCGCAAAAAATTTATCAAATTATTAAAAAATTATCATACAAATTAATTAGTCTAAAAACTCTTATATAAATTAGTACCTGTAATCAGAAACACTGCATCATGGTAATACAGGAGATTTTATAAATCTTGAAAACTCCTTTCTTCCCAATATTTGGTATTAAATATCTGGGTATCAAAATCTGAGCATTTGTATTTTCTCCCCAAGATTTTATATATTTTAGTGGCAGAAACGATAAAAATATGTACAGGATTCTATGAAAACTTTAGTAATTATTTTACTCATACATCTTGTGTGTCAAGAAAGAATTTATAATTTATCCCAATATGACAATAAATTACATC
Organism: Salticus scenicus; assembly: GCA_963930645.1. Classification (NCBI taxonomy): domain Eukaryota; kingdom Metazoa; phylum Arthropoda; class Arachnida; order Araneae; family Salticidae; genus Salticus; species Salticus scenicus. The sequence goes on from OZ005649.1 coordinate 31,588,436, forward strand.
AGATATTTAAACAAATGTATAAAACTTGTATATGTGCAGTTTTTAAATTAAATATTTCATTACTATGAGGAAATGAAGACTTTAAAAGTAAATATATTGATAAATTAGTAAGTTTCCTCCCAAAGTTTTATTTATTTATTTTTTGTCTTAAAAACTTTTTCAATAAATTAGTTCATGTACCATTTCACTTTCATTAAAACTACATGGTCAATAATTTTTTTTTTTTTAATGACCCTAGTAAAATTACATTTGGTGTATAACATCTGAAATATATATGTTAAATTAGTGATTATAGCAATTCTTTAATTCAAACAAGACTATCAGATTGAAGCGTTGAATATATAATGCGTTAGATTATTTCAGTAATCTAATGTATTTCATGGTAAATTCCATTATTAACATGCTTAATATAATTTCAAAATAACCTAGTCAAATGTTTACAAAAAATTTATAAAATCAAACCAAACGTTATCGTTAATTTCAAACTTAATACTGTTCAATAAAACTTGTGTCAGCAATAAAAATCTATGGACGCAACTAGATTATTCCGTTAGTAAAACATGAGTAAAAAAATAAACATTCTATATTTCTGAAAATAATATCAGTTGTTTGTTCGATTATACTTGTAAGAGTTTACAAATATCGTTTCAGACATTTCGAAATCCTTTTTTACTTCCTTATACAAAGTATAAGGAAGTATAGTAATCCCGATTTGCGAAATGGATTTTGTATTTCACATTGCTCGAAAACGAATGATCGCTGAATGTTGCTAATTTATACGTGTGACTTTCATGATGTCTAGTTGCACACCTGCAAGTGTCATCTTAACACGAGCTCTCGTTTTAGAGATATAAGGGATTTTACACGATTTTTCGTGACGTCTGTATGTGTGTGTGTGTGTCTGTGTGTGGGTATGTCGCATAACTCAAAAACGGTTGGACGTAGAAAGTTGCGATTTGGTACATAGGTTTGTTATAACATCTAGTTGTGCACCTCCCTTTTTTGGACTTTCTATGATTTTCCGTTTTGGAGATATTTAGGAAAATTAGGCTCATAATGACAAAAATTTGGCCATAATGTATCAAAAAACGGTAATAACTCAAAAACGGTTTAGACAAATCTTGCAATTTAACTGACTTTCCGATTAGCTAGACATTTGAAACTTTCAGAAAAGCTCAGAACACGTTGACAATGCATTTTTAAAATATTTTTAGCCAACTGTTTCCGATACCTGCTGCCTTCAGCAGCGTTTATGCGATTCAACAGAAAATTTATTTAACTAACTTCCCGACTAGCTAGACATTTGAAACTTTCAGATTAGATCAGAACACGGTGAAAATGCATTTTTTAAATACTTTTAGCCAACTGTATAGGGTCCCTGCTGCCTTCGGCAGCGTTACCAGTTCAAATCTTGGAATCGATTTGTAACTAACTTCCCGACTAGCTAGACATTTAAAACTTCCGGAAAAGCTCAAAATACGGTGACAATGCATTTTTAAAATATTTTTGGCCAATTGTTTCGGGTCACTGCTGCCTTCGGCAGCGTTTACATGGTTCAACAGAAAATTTATTTAACTAACTTCCCGACTAGCTAGACATTTGAAACATCCAGAATAGTTCAGAACACGGTGAATATGCATCTTTTTAATACTTTTAGCCAACTGTTTCAGGTCCCTGCTGCCTTCGGCAGCGTTTATATGGTCCAACAAAAAAATTATTTAACTAACTTCCCGACTAGGTAGACATTTGAAACTTTCAGAATAGTTCAGAACATGGTAAAATTCCTTTTTTTAATACTTTTAGCCAATTTTTTCGGGTCCCTGCTGCCTTCGTCAGCGTTACCAGTACAAATCTTGCAATCGGTTTTTAGCTAACTTTCAGAAAACTCAGAACACGGTGATAATTAATTTTTTTTAAATATTTTTAGCCAACTGTTTCGGGTCCAATGTCAATGTTTTTAACATTATGTATATTTCTAAAAGTGTATAAGGAAGTCATGTGGTGCCCACATCAGATTTTTTTTTTTTTTGGTTTTGCTGTGTAGAAGATTTATTGAGGAGAAAAAAAATGAAATTATTTCTTTGTTTTCAGTTTTATTGATAGTTATTTCACTGCCAGCATCATATCCAATCGTGCTGAAGATGAGCAGCCATGTTTGTTTATGTTTCATTCACCCACACATCACCCAAGCCGTTCAGAGCCGTCCGGAACGAGCGCTCAGCCCAATAACCCAACCATCCCCCGAGGGAAAAGTCTCTATCGCCCAACGCGCGCGCGCGCGTTAACGCGGGTGACGGCTGAAAACAGGCTCAACAGATGGCACTATATTTCTGAGGGTCTCTACATTAAGGTGATCAAACGTCCTCGAATCACGAGGCTGGTCCTCGAATTTCGACCTACGTCCTCAGCAATTTGAAAATCATTTGAGGACAAACTGGTTTTTGGGATTTTGCATGTTTTATATGGTTTGTTCCTCTTACCACCAAAACTCCAAAGAAAAGTTAAACAAAATGACTTTCAATCAATAATAAGGAATAAATCACTTGCTTTCTATTTCAGCTGGTATAGGTTGTGGTTTATGTTCAATGTACACCCAATCGAAATACACTCCTTCTCATATTTATAAGGACACTTTAAATTTTGAAATAACTAATGTAAAAATAATTGTAAACAAGATTAAACTAAGTGCACTTAATATATCTAGTATTCTGAAAACCAAAACTGCTATAATTTTTTTAATATAAAACAAAATGAATAAAAAATAATGCAAAATGTGTTTTTCTCCACGTTTTTAGATGTTCATAATTATAGGGACAATCCAAATTTTTTCGTTTTATTTAACTTACTAGCGGATAAATTACAGTTGACATGCGAATTTGTTAACTACTGGGCTAGATTAATTCATATATAAGCCTTCAATTTTTCTTGGACGGACATTACTGATAATTCCTCGAAAAAAAGAATGTTCAAGTAGTGAAGTATGATCAATGTGTTTCTTAAGTGGAAGGATAATTTCAATCCGACGAATTTCTAATGAAATTCGAAGGTCTAAAATTACTGAAGGAAATGTGATCAAACGTTGAACTGCTGGTTCGATAGGAGAGAGATTTGATACAAAATCAGAGTTGTTTTACAGAGATCGAAGACTCGTAATTCCTCTTACTGTTCTACTCATAATGACTGCTGCCGAATTTGCTCCTAATTTTTAACGAAAGGTTAGGGTCCACATTTATGCATGTTTAAAATAATTAATAATATGTTAAAATTAAAAAAAACCTGTAATAATCAATCAGCATTTAATGGGGGAAAGAACGTCTGTGTTAAAGTTCAATAAAGACAATATTAAATGGTAAAATGTTGCATTTTCAGATGAAAAAAAAAATATTCTTGATTAACCAAATAGTTTTAACAGTTACTGGCACGATCTGAAGATAGCGAAAGTCAGAGCAGATTTTTTAAAGGCAGATATGAATCGGGCATTTTAAAGGTGGATTTATGGTGCTCTGGGGAGCTGCTTCTACTGAAGGCAGAAAGAATTTAGTAATTTTTTCTATTATTATGAACATCAAGAGAATATCCGCAAATTTTAAACGTGGAATTATCAGATTTTTGTTAGATTTTGGGATGTAATAATATTTTTTTCTACAAGACTTACATTTTTTCTCTACTTTTAGAGCAATAGGAAATAGTTTGAAGAAAGAAACTTCTGTATTATTGCCTTTCCCATGGCCTAAAAGTTGAAAAAACCTTAACTTATGATATTAGAAAAGTGCATGCAAGTGGAAAGTAATTTTAAATAGTTTAAATGTATTAAGAATATCATATATGCTATATGAAATGGTATTGAAACTGAATATTAATATATATATATACCAGAGAGAATGTCTGACTGTTTAACCCTAAAAAGAGATCCCATAAAATATTAATTTAAAGAATAACTGAAAAAAATTACTAAAATTCGAGCTGTCCTTATAATTGTGAACACCTGAAAAATCATCTTTTTACCATATTTAAAGTTTTTTAAGATAGAAAAACGATAAAACTTTTAAAATAGAGTCTATTAATGAAATTCAAATTAATAAAAAATATATTTGTTTAAATAATAGTGTTCACTGTTTAGTTAATATAGAAAAGGGGTGTCCTTATAATTATGAGAAGGAGTGTATGAAACAGCGATAACAAAGGTGGAGGAAATTTGCCTTGGTGGAAGTGGAATGTCCGTTTGGCGGTAGAAAAGTCGGTTTGGCGTACGGATTGGTGGTATGGGGGGATGTGATGTTCGAATGCAAAAATGTTACTAATCTAGGGTCTATTCTAATATTAAGACTGGGATTGCGGTGCTTCGTTCTTAAGTCTGATCTTAAATGTTACGAACTTTCGTAGAATGGGCGTGGTTAAGAACGATCTTAACTTTGTATTGCGGTGCCTCAAGCGTAAGTCCTCCGCGTGTCCTCGTAAGAGAAAGAAAAAACGACAATATAATGGTACTGTTCTTTGTTCCAGCATACGGAAGCATTCTTGAAATTGTAACGGAATCATTGAGAAAGTGGGGCTCCTGTTAATAAGCGTTGGGTTGACACGTGTTCTCACGAGTTTTCCTCGGTTTCTCCGAATATACCTTAAATACAATCTAGAACTCCACAGAAAGACCCCCTCATGCACAGCACTTCCTCTCAGATCTAGGACCCCAGTGCATTCCATCGGTCTTGCTAACGCCACCTCACAAAAATATGCAAAAATTAATTCAATTCATTTTATGTTTGCCTGGTAAAAACGTACCTACAAACGAGAGTTTTCTTCAATGAACAAAATGTTGACATGCGAAAAAATCAACTTTATGTAGCTACTATAAAACTTGTTAACTGTTATGACTAATTTTGATTATACTTCTGAGGACTTTTTATAAGATGCTGATAAAGAATGATTGTTCGTTAAAACAAATCATTTTCTCTGCCAAATATTAATTTTATTTTTTTTATTTTCCAATTTTATTATTTTTATTTTCCAATTTTATTTGTTCTTTTACGATTAGGATTTTAATAATAATAATAATAATAATAATAATAGTAATAATAAAAAGCCTACAAACTTTTATTACGCAAATGGTTGAAAGTAGCGTTAAAAGAAAAAAAAAAGTCAATAGCAAAAATTAATAATTACATTTAAAAAAAAAATGTTTACACTGTCCTTTGCCGAATGTTAAGCTTAGCGATTTTTCTTGTCATATATGTACATTATTAACTTACAGTCGGAGGTAATATTATTGAAGCATTAGCAATAAATTTGTATTTAAAGTGTGAGCACCTAGTACTGTTTTGTTAAATACATATTTGTCGAGTCATGATCTTAGTCTTTATACAACTTATGTAAAAGTAAATTGATGATAAAATTTAGTGATCAATCAAAAAAAAAAAAAAAAAAGTTAGAAAGAAAAATGTTGATTCGTTAATTTTGCTGCTGACTGTATATTAAGATGTACTGATCCAAATTCCTCATTTGAGGTAAAAATGTTTTGAAGTTTTTAAAATATTATTTAATAGTTTCACCACGTGTAAAGTAGCCTTTCAATCAGCTGTTACAATCATTTTCCTTCAGTGTTGTGCCTTCTAAAATGTCCTCTTTTTCAAAATTAAATTTCTTCTATTTTCCTGTAAAATAGAGGACATTGCGTAATTTGTCCTCTTTTTCCAAAAAGAAATTCTAGTCACCTTAATTTAAAAGTTTATTTTTGCCCTATAAGTTAATTCCTCATAATAAGTGAGACCCTGATTTATAGATTACATGTCTGTTTCTTTCCCGGGTTATTTCATGTCAAATCCACACAAAAAACCCTGCATTTTTAACCTGACTTCCTCAGGTAGGTTATTATGAAATTGGGCTCAATTGTCCTATTGCGAAATGAACGTGTATCAATTAATCTGTTAGCTCCCAGTGTCCTCATTTGAGGACAGCTACTAAAATGGCACGTATATTTTTGTGGTTTCTTGGAAGGATTTCTGCTTTTTAGGACAGTTTACAGCGTCACTCTGAATGATCCCTGAAAGTTTTATGTGCTTACTATTAATTATTATTTCATAATTTGGATAGCTATTTTATGATTTTTTATTCGTCGCACATATACTTGCTTTTTGCGCAGGTATACTAACCAGGGCCCGATTAACCTTACAATTGAGGGGAAGCACAAATTCATTTAGGAGCCCCCACTGACTTCTTGGTCTAATGACTCATACAAACATCTTGAAAAATTTATAAATTTTTCATTAAATTTTGTAGTAACCTGGAATTGAGGACAAGCAAATTCACTTGATTTTTGTACCAAGATATAAACTGTGTGAAAGCCTATATTCGCCACAATATATGAAATTATTCCATTATAAATGATTGTGTAAAAGCTTTATTAGCATATATCCTACATAATCTAGAAATGATAGTTGTGCAGTCAGGTAGGACTGTGACGTTTTATAATCAGACAATGCTTTTAGACCACAAGCTAACAATTCGGGGCCCATTTTTTTGCTTAATTTGGGACCTTTTCAAAATTTTCCAGGGAAGCACATGCTTCTCGTGCCTATTGGGTAAACAGGGCCTGATACTAACTTAAATAAAGTTGAATAATAATATATATTATAATACTTTACTTTCGAGATCTTGTCAACATATAATAGGAAATTAATCTGTTACCTCAAAGTTTTTCTATCTCGAAGTTTTCTCGCTAGAACACTAAACGTCATTAAATGAGGATAGGCTTTAAATTTAAAACTATCAAAAGAATTGTTTAAGTTAATATATTCTAATGCCAGTTGTCTATATTAATTTAGAAGTGAAATAATCAGCTAATTATATTTTGCAAAATTAATTCGGGCGTTAACGGGTTAAGAAGGCCTTATGTCTTTTAGTTTTTGATATAGCTGCAAAAATGGATGAAAAATGCAAATTTTCATATTTCTTCTACTACAAATGTACCTATATTTTGTTCCTTAATAACTTAGAAATATTAGATTGGCACTAATAGAAAGCTTATAATACATGCTTTCAAATGATATACTACATTAATATATTTTTAAAAATTTTCATTTTAAGGTCAAATATCTTGTCCTTTGAACTTCAATAACGCAAAAAGTACATATTTATTTATTTATTTTTTAATTATATGTTATTTTTACGTTTATTATACATAATTTTGTAAAATTTCAACATGGAACGGCCATGGAATGCTGAGTTATAAATTAAAATGCAACCCTCCATCAGTATTTTCAAAATAACATAGCCTAAGTTTTACTCATATTTTGTTCACTAATTAATCTCCTATATTATTAAAATCTGTACGCGTGTGTCTGTGTGTGTGTCTGTGTGTGTGTGTGTGTCTGTCTGTGAGAAACGGCTTGAAACGGATAAGGCTCCGCCGCTAATGGTCGCACGGACTTCGAACAGGTACCGTCGGACAGAGAATTTATCGCAGATCTGGGTTATCTAATTTGCTAAACGATGCGACCCTAATTAGCGGAGATATTAATTAAAACGTCGACCATTGTCTACCGAAAAATGACCCAGAATTTATGATTAAATGCTTAAAAAGCGACATTTTTACGGAAAAAGTGGAAAATAAATTAGAAATATCAGTCGTATCGTTACAAACAAGATACCATTGGAAAGGGCTTTTTTTTCTCAATCCGATGGTTTAAACGGCTTATCGATCGGACGATTAGATATTTTAAAATTAACTAAACTATAAAAAAATGTTGGCAACGAATCTCAAGAATCGTAGCTTTGCAGACGTTAAGTCTCCAGCTGTCTTCAACGGAAACACAGCTGGCATTCATTAAGGTCACGTGATTCGTAGTGCGATTAAAAATTACAATTTTCTATTTTGTTCAATTTTTCAAATTTTACACATTTTATTTAGTATATAATATTTACACCACAAAACAAACTTGCATTTCAAATTTCATCGATTTCCGTCAATAAACAAAAGATTTACATTTTAATTGCAAATTAAAATTTATCTTCACACGCCGGACATTTTTGCAATATTTTAATGCGCGTATTTCAATTTCTAATTACGATTGATTTATTTTTTATACATCATACGAAAGATATTTTAAAGTTCTTTTACATAATTCAAAGTTTTCAACAGATTTACGCGTTTTGAGGTCTCCTGAATCAGTGTTCTTTCTTGGCGCTGTAATATTTTCAAATTTCAATATTTCAATTTCTAATTATGATTCAATTATTTTTAATACATCATTCGAAAGTTATTTTAAAGTTCTTTTAAATTATCGAAAGTTTCACCAGAATTACACGTTTTCAGGTGTCCTGAATCAGTTTTCTTTTATGGCGTTGTAATATTTTCAAATTTCAATATTACAATTTCTAATTATGATTAAATTATTTTTAATACTTAATTCGAAAGATATTTTAAAGTTCTTTTATATTATCGAAAGTTTTCACCAGATTTACACGTTTTGAGGTGTCCCGAATGAGTTTTCTTTTGTATCTCAGATACTAATTATAATAATTTCATAAGTAATACATCATTAGAAAGCTTTTTTGATTTGGAATCGAACAGCGGAATACAGAAATTTCTACCGCCAGATGGCGCTGTAATTTTTTCAAATTTCAATATTTCAATTTCTAATTCTAATTAAGTTATTTTTAATGCATCACTCGAAAGATATTTTAAAGTTCTTTTAAATTATCGAAAGTTTTCACCAGATTTACACTTTTGAGGTGTCCTGAATCAGTTTTCTCTTATGGTGCTGTATTATTTTCAAATTTCAATATTTCAATTTCTAATTTTAATTAAATTCTTTTTAATACATCATTCGAAAGATATTTTAAAGTTCTTTTATATTATCGAAAGTTTTCACCAGATTTACACGTTTTGAGGTGTCCTGAATTAGTTTTCTTTGTATCTCAGCTACTAATTAAAATAATTTCATAAGTAATACATCATTAGAAAGCGTTTTTGAATTGGAATGGAACAGTGGAATACAGAAATTTCTACCGACAGATGGCGCTGTAATATTTTCAAATTTCAATTTCTAATTATGATTAAATTATTTTTAATACATCATTCGAAAGATATTTTAAAGTTCATTTAAATTATCGAAAGTTTTCACCAGATTTACACGTTTTGAGGTGTCCTGATTAAATTTTCTTTTGCATCTCAGCCAAATGAGTTAGATCGTTCAAAATTGGTATACGCAGGTTAATTAAGAGGGCCTGAAAGGGTGGAGAAGAAATAGGCGTGCACCGCGCGCGTATCCCTTAACTTGTGCGCACGCAACTGCGCTGCCGAAGGCAGTGGGGACCCGGTGCGAGTTTTTACACGATCAGAATAATTTTTTTTTTTTTTAGGGGGCACAAAGGGTCAGGGAAGGAATACGCGCGCGCAGCGCGTGTATCTGTTGTAAAATTTATACCCTTTCCGTGTTGATTCTCAAATTTAAATTTAAATTCATTCACTACTTAAATATAATTTAAATTCACTTTATAACCTTTAAAGTTTAAGTTATTAATTAAATGAATTATAGCGTTTAGTGCTATGTTCTCTTTTGATGCTGCCATTTGAGTTAAAGATATATTAAAATTAAAAAGCTTAATGATAATTACTTTTAGTTAAAAATTATATTCCTTATTGATATATTTATGTTTAAGTCTTTTGAAATAACTTTAATTACTTACCTCATATTTAAAAGCATATTTTATTAAAATTAACTTAAAGAAAAATATGTTTAAATCCTTTTACGGATTGTTCTTTTCGCTACTTGGCGAGGAGATGTAATATTTTTTCAACTGCAGAGTCTCTTTGCTAAGCCCATAGATGGCGGCTGACTCGCAGCGTCGTGTTGCTATAGTTATGGGAGGCGTTCCTATTCTACAGCATCTAGTAGCTGTTACTTTGAATCCGTTTCGTGACTATAAAAAGGAGGTAGGAAATATGTAATCAGTCTCTTAAGCTCTGAAGCCCTTAATCTTTTAAGCTTTTATGTTTTTTCAGTTTAGCTCAAAGTCATGAGCTGGTATTTCGATATAATTATAAACTGTTTAGTTTTCTTATGATTGTAAATTACATTTTTGTGACTTGTTCGTTTAGTGTGAAAAGTAGCTTTCTATTTGAACTCAGTATGGCAGTACTTTTAAGGGTATTTAACCTCTCGTCAGCAACCTTTCTAAAATTGTTTCAGCTGATTTAATGTTATTCATCATTTTGTTTCAACTTTAATAAACTGTTTTAATCGAACTTTTGTCTTCAATGAATGCAACATATATTTATCTTCTTTATAGCTTTTTAGAGTTGAGCAACTATCATTTCACTGCACTGCTAACTCTGCTAATTTGATATATGTGGAAATTGTTTTTTTCACAATAAGCGGTTATGGGCAATTTGGCTCGTTGTCAGCTCATAGCATTAAAATTTTGATAATAGTTTTTATGGCATTCTAAGTGTTTGAAGATAAGAAATTGAAATGGCAGTAAGTTTAAACCCCACGATTGAAAAATTACGGATGAATAATTATACTACGTGGGTCAAGGACATTAAATTTATTTTAATTGAAAGAAACTGCTGGAATATAATATGTAAGAACGAAATACTGCCTGTTGAAGATGCTGAGGCCGGAATAACTTCAAAACAAGTGGAGGATTTTAAATCTCGTAGTCGAGTTGCATTATCCACAATATATCTGAATACATCGCCTGAAGTCAGAAGCATTATTGAAAATTGTGATTGTGCTATTGACGCCTGGGAGATTTTGAAGAAGACCTTCATATCAGACTCAAGAGCTCATCATATGGGACTGTTTACAGAGTTCATTAATTGTAGAATGTCTGAGAATGAAACGGTTAATTCTTTTGTAACCCGGTTATCAAGAATACTGGACCAGCTGCGTGAAATTGGTCATGCTATGGAGGATGTGTACTGCTGTTTTCAGCTCTTGCAACACCTACCATCCAAGTTTGAATCTGCAGTGCAATATTTGTTGCGTTGGAAGAACGACCAGTTCAAGTTCCAGAATATTGTGTCCGAGTTAACAGCGGAGGAATCGCGTCTACAGCTTCGTGAGGGTGATATTAAGAAAGATGCCAATAACAGTGTTCAGATACAGAACATCCAGCAAAAAGGTAAAAAGCCTTTAACTTGTTTTAAGTGTGGCCGTATTGGCCACTTTAAGAAAAACTGTTTTTTGAATAGTAATGTTAAATTTAAACCTAGAAATTTAAAGTATAACTCTAACGGTCGTGACAAATGCAAATCTCCCCCCTCCTACTACATAGCTCAAGCTAACTTTAGTAATTTAAGTGATGATGACAGCTTTATTTTTGATACTGCTGCTTCAAATCATTTTCTAAGAAATTTAGATCTTTTTGAGCATTATACTCCTGTGGAGGGAGAGGAGCTTTTTGTCGCGATCGATGGTATTAGTTTTCCTATTACTGCTAAAGGAACTGTTAAGTTGGATTTTGGTAAAAATGTATTGTATTTAAAAGATGTGTTATATTCTCCAAAGTTACGAAAAAAATTAATATCGGGTCCTAAATTAGATGTGAACGGTGCCACATACACTGGCGGTAAGGGTCGAGTGTCGGTGTTCGGTAGAGATAAAAGACATATTTTTACTGCTAAAATTAAAGACGGTGTTTACTATTTATATCCTAATGTTTCTAAAGTTAAAAAGGGGAGTAAAGCGAATGGGGGGCACCCAGAAAATCCTTCAGCTTCTCTTGCAAAAGTTAATGAAATTGGGTATTGGCATGCTCGTTTTGGGCATGTAAGTCCTGATACTATTGTAAATACTAGCAAGAAGAACGGGGTGAGGGGCCTTCCTAAACTTAAGTTTAAGAAATTTTTTTGTGAACCTTGTAGGATTAGTAAACAAAACCGTGTGTCTTTTAAGTCATCCGATGTTCATGGCGTTGGGTCACCGTTAGAGAAAGTATTTATGGACGTCTGGGGCCCAATTAAAGTAACTGGTAAAAATGGGGAAAGGTTCTTTTTGTCCATTATTGATGGATTTTCTAAAAGGGTTGCTGTTTATCCTTTAAAGGATAAGTCTCAGGTTTTTGGTGTATTCGAGAGACACATTGCACGGGCAGAACGTAGTTTGAATAAGAAATTAAAAGCTATTCGTACGGATAATGGTTCCGAATTTGTAAATGACAATTTCAAATCATTTTGTAGTAAAAATGGAGTTGTTCATGAGTTAACTAACACGTTCACACCTGAGCAAAATGGGTTAAGTGAGCGGTTTAATCAAACTTCTTTAAATTGTGTTAGAGCTATTATCACGGATAGTGGTTTGCCTTTTTCTTTCTGGCCCGATGCAATGTTGTATTTCGCGTACACTTGGAACCGTTTAATCCACAGGGGACAAACTAAGACTCCTTTTGAGTTATATACTGGGTTTAAACCATCCGTAAGACACCTGAAGCCGTTTGGGTTAATTTCGTATGTAGGGATCCCAAAACAGCATAGAGACCATAAGCTTGAACCTAAGGCTAAAAAGGGAGTACTAATAGGTTATTCATTAAAGACTAAGGGGTATAAAATTTGGTTGGAGGATGAGGATAAAATAGTTGAAACCATAAACGTAACGTTCTCTGATCAGCTATTTAGTAAATGCAGTGGAGCGGTGATGGGCACCTCACTGGAGGAATTGGACTTACTTCCGGAAAGTCCAGTTGATTGTCAAGTTTCCGATCCTGTTGACATTGTTTTCGGAGGTGAGCCCGATGATTCTAGTGACGAGCCGTCGATGAAACTCCTGTAGATAAATCTTCTCTTAAACCTCTTTCTTCAATTACTTGGAATAGAAAACCCGTACCCAGAAAAATGAGTGACAGAGTTGACATCTTCTATTACCCGGACAACACTAAAACTAGATTGAGATCAATGAACGATGTCAAGCAATATTGTGATAAAAATAATTTAATTTTTGACTCTAATTTTTTTGATTTCTCTAGTAGTAATAAGTTCGAGGGGGTGGTTGATCAGCAAAACTCAGATAACCCAACTTCAAGTTTAACTCATAAAAAATCATGACTAGTTATCCCTATACCTAAAACATATAATCAGGCCGTTAAATCTTCAGAATGTATTGAATGGAAAAATGCCATGGATGATGAGATAAATAATATGAAAACTCGTAAAGTTTGGCATCTGGTTAATTTACCGGAGGGGAAAAAAGTTTTGGGAAATAGATGGGTATACGCCGTTAAAAGAGATGAGCTAGGAAACGTTGCCCGCTTTAAAGCGAGGCTCGTGGCCCAGGGCTTTCATCAGATAAAGGGGGACACTTATGACGAGACGTTTTCACCCGTCGTTAATTTCTCAGTAATACGCTTCTTTTTTTCATTATTGGTCTCATGTTATAAATGGCATAATGTTCAATGCGATATAAAATGTGCTTATCTTTATGCACCTTTAAAAGAAGAAATTTATATGTCTCAGCCAAAAGGATATGTTGTAAAGGGAGGGGAAAATCTTGTTTGTAAACTAGACAAAGCGTTATATGGCCTTCATCAAAGTGGCCGGCTCTGGTATTATGAGTTAAATAAAGTACTATTAGATTTAGGGTTTAATAAATTTAACTGGTGTAATTGTTCATATTATTTTGAAAATTATATTGTTTTATTAGTTTATGTAGATGATTTAGTTTTGTTTGGTAAAAATCAATTTCAAATAGATAAAATTCTTAATTTATTAAAATGTAAATTTGATATAAAAATTTTAGGTAAAACCAAGAAATTACTTGGTGTAGAATTTAATTATGAAAATGATTCAGTACAAATTTTTCAGGAATTATATATTAATGAAGTGTATGACAGGTTTAAGTCGTTTAACATCCCTTTCTGCTCATTACCTATTGTAAAAGGCATTAAGTATTCGAAAAAAGATTGTCCTACTAATCAAAATGAAATTGATGAAATGTCTAAATTTCCATATCGGAATATCTTAGGATGTTTATCTTTCATTGCAAACAGGACACGACCTGATATTGCCTACGCAGTTAATATATTCATTCAATTTCAAAATTCACCGGGGTTTAATCATTGGAATGGGTTAATTAAATTACTTGGGTATGTTTCGTGTACTCGAGATTTGAAATTAAATTTGAATTGTTTTAATCCATGTTTAACTGCTTTCTCTGACGCTGATTTCGCGATGAATAGAGATGACTTCGTATCAATGGGGGGACAAATTTTATTTTTGGATAATAGCCCTATTTCTTGGAAAACTTTTAAGCAAAAAAGTGTTTGCCTTTCAACCATGGAAAGTGAATTTGTATCCATGTGTGACGGGGTTAAAGAATTAATGTGGTTTGATAATATATTACGAGATTGTATTGATTTTAAATTAATTGCTATTTCATATGAACCACCAATACTTTTTGCTGATAACCAAGCAGCTATTAATTTTACGAGGTCTCCTATAGAGAATAACAAATCTAAACATATCAATGTAAAATTATTTTTCATCCGTGAATGGTTATTTGAGGAACGGTTTGATTTAAGATATGTAAATACTAAAGATAACTTTGCCGATCCCTTCACAAAGCCCCTTACTAAAGGTGATATGTCTAAATTTGTAAATAAAGTATTTATTAAGTAAATGTATATAAAGTAACTTTAAAAATTTTTTTTGAACGTATAATATATATTTAAATTTTTTTGAAACTGAAAAATGTTTTTTTAGAGGGATATGTATGCATTTTCTTGGTGGGTTTTTCCTACGTTTTCCATTGTGTAGTGATGTATAGTTTAGTTTAACTTTTGTATGAGAGAAATTCGTAGCGCTACGTGTAATTGGTTATGTGTATGTTATATAAATGTTTCATATATTTGTGAATATCATCGTTTTCTTATTTTGACAATGGGGAATGGGGGGAAAAAAAAGGTTTCCTTGAAATGCTGTGCATATTTGCTCTGTATTAATATCTTGTTCTTTCTTTTAGTAGATATGTATAGAATATTGATAGTGCTACTGTTTTTTTTTTGATTGTGAGTTGGACTTGTGGACTCTTGATCTTATGACTGACAAGCCTTCTAGCTTTGTGTGAAGTATATTCTGTAGAAGACATATGTGAATCTGTTGTCAAGTCACTAAATATTCAAGGAATTTTTTTTTTATTTCTTTTCTAATAGAGTTTATATTGTAATTGCTGACGTTTGTGTTTGTCGAATCAACACGGTGGGGGGCCTTGTTGTAAAATTTATACCCTTTCCGTGTTGATTCTCAAATTTAAATTTAAATTCATTCACTACTTAAATATAATTTAAATTCACTTTATAACCTTTAAAGTTTAAGTTATTAATTAAATGAATTATAGCGTTTAGTGCTATGTTCTCTTTTGATGCTGCCATTTGAGTTAAAGATATATTAAAATTAAAAAGCTTAATGATAATTACTTTTAGTTAAAAATTATATTCCTTATTGATATATTTATGTTTAAGTCTTTTGAAATAACTTTAATTACTTACCTCATATTTAAAAGCATATTTTATTAAAATTAACTTAAAGAAAAATATGTTTAAATCCTTTTACGGATTGTTCTTTTCGCTACTTGGCGAGGAGATGTAATATTTTTTCAACTGCAGAGTCTCTTTGCTAAGCCCATAGATGGCGGCTGACTCGCAGCGTCGTGTTGCTATAGTTATGGGAGGCGTTCCTATTCTACAGCATCTAGTAGCTGTTACTTTGAATCCGTTTCGTGACTATAAAAAGGAGGTAGGAAATATGTAATCAGTCTCTTAAGCTCTGAAGCCCTTAATCTTTTAAGCTTTTATGTTTTTTCAGTTTAGCTCAAAGTCATGAGCTGGTATTTCGATATAATTATAAACTGTTTAGTTTTCTTATGATTGTAAATTACATTTTTGTGACTTGTTCGTTTAGTGTGAAAAGTAGCTTTCTATTTGAACTCAGTATGGCAGTACTTTTAAGGGTATTTAACCTCTCGTCAGCAACCTTTCTAAAATTGTTTCAGCTGATTTAATGTTATTCATCATTTTGTTTCAACTTTAATAAACTGTTTTAATCGAACTTTTGTCTTCAATGAATGCAACATATATTTATCTTCTTTATAGCTTTTTAGAGCTGAGCAACTATCATTTCACTGCACTGCTAACTCTGCTAATTTGATATATGTGGAAATTGTTTTTTTCACAATAGTATCCCTTCAGTCGTGCGCGCAGCGCGCACGGTACTGCGCTGCCGAAGGCAGTGGGGACCCGGTGCGAGTTTTTGCACGATCAGAAATGATTTTTTTTTAGGGGGCACGAAGGGTCAGGGAAGGAATACGCGAGCGCAGCGCGTGTATCCGTGAACTTGTGCGTGCGCAGCGCGCACGTGACTGCGCTGCCGAAGGCAGTGGGGACCCGGTCCGACTTTGTACCCGATGAGAAATGATTTTTTAAATTTTCTTTTCTTAAGAATAAAAATATGACTTCAGGAGGAATATGTGCGCGCAGCGCACGTATACCTTCACACGTGCGCGCGCATGGGTCTGCGCTGCCGAAGGCAGTGGGGACCCGGTGCGAGTTTTTACCCGATCAGAAATGATTTTTTTAGGGGGCACGAAAGGTCAGGGAAGGTATACGCGCGCGCAGCGCGTGTATCCCTTAAGCTGTGCGCGCGCAGCGCGCACGGGACTGCGTGCCGAAGGCAGTGGGGACCCGGGCCGACTTTTTACCCAATCAGAAATGATTTTTTTTTTAAATTTCTTTTCTTAACACTAAAAATTACTGTTAGTGATTCATTAATTTTAGTGATTCCTCTGAAAATACTGACCCGCTAGCGGGCGAAGCCAGCTAGTTTAGAGATATAAAACTGGTATCATTAGAAAGCTTATAATACAAGCTTTTGAATGATATATCACATGCATATATATTTAACAGTTTCTCATTTTAAGGTCAAACATTTTGACCTCTGACTTTCAATATCTCAAAAAGTACGCATTTAATTTTCATTTAAAAATTATATATGTTATTCCTACGTTTATTATCTATAATAATTGTAAGTTTCAACATAGGACGGACATTTTTTTTTTCTTGTAAAACGAACATTATTTTAGTACGGAAATACTAGTAGAGCTGCATTTTAATTTATAACTCAGTATCCCATGGCAGTCCCATGTTGAAACTTACAACAATTATAATAGTAAACGTAAGAATAACATATAATTTTGAAAAGATAGTTAATTTTGTACTTTTTGAGATATTGAAGGTTAAAGGGCAAAATGTTTGACCTTAAAATGAAAAATTTTAAAAATATATACAGGTTTTCTGTCATTTAGAAGCCTGCATTATAAGCTTTCTAATGATACCAGTCTTATATCTCTAAGTTAATTCGAAAATATGGGTACATATGTAGTAGACGAATTTTGAAAATTTGATTTTTTTACCTATTTTTGCAGCCCTGTGTATAAAAAACTAAAAGAGGAAGTGACTTATTAATTGATATACATTCATTTTTTTTTTTTTTTTTTTTTTTTATAGAACAAATAAATGAGCCCAGTTTCATAAAAATCTGTGCGGGTCAGGTTTTTAGCTGTGCTGATTTGACATGGCCACAGGAAAAAATGATGAGGCAAAATATTTATTGTCATTTTTTTTTTTTTTTTTTATGAATGTATCAATTAATAAAACATTAACCAAGAGTTAATATTAAAAATAAAACTTTTTTAATTATGAGACAAAAAGAATTTTAATTAAAATATACAAATAAATACATTTAAACATGTATAAGTGAACGTTTCGAAATTCGCCCGAGTTTCGTCATCAGTACTATAACAACACCTCTGCAAACTCACAGATATATATACTCAAAGAATTTGTAGAAGGTGGAATGCTGAGGTGTCAAAGCGCATGCCTCATTGATTGCGTGAAGATGGCTGGCAGTGTGCCAACCTTCAAGGAAAATACGAGAGTTATAATTTTATATCCAGAATTTAAAATTTTTACATTTTCAAAATCAGGGATATGATCAGTTTCAATTGAATGAATAATACTTCTAGAACGTTGATCACAATTTTTAAACTATCGTCTGTGTTCTTGCAGTGTAATTCTATTTGTACGGCCATTTTCTCCTGTATAGACATTAATTACAATCTCGGCAGGGAATCAGATTCGCTACATTAATTAGATCTAAAGAGAAAGTGACCAGAATTTTTCATTGGAAAACGAGGGCAAATTACTCAATGTCTTCTACTCTTAAAAAATAAATAAATAAATAAATAAATAAATAAAGAGAACTTTAATTTTGAGAAAGAGGACATTTTAGTGGATGCAAAATCGAATGAAAATTATTATAAAAACTGATTGAAAAGCTACCTTTCACAAGTGGTGAAATTATTAAGTAATATCTTAAAATTTTCAAAACATTTTTACCTCAAACGATTAATTTGGGTCAGTATATCTTAATTTAAGTTAATAACATACGGATACAAGAAAAAAATGTACTTAAGTTTTATAGGTGGCACTTGAGAATACAGATTTTTTTTTTTTTCTTTTTTTAATATTATTAATCTATTCTGTAGACAAAAATATTTTTTAAGGTACTTTCAAAAAGTTACATAACAAAAGTTGCTAGAATTTTTTTTTTATTAAAATCATAATCATAAAAGAAAAAATAAAATAAAATAAAATTAGCAAATGAAGAAACATGATTAATTTTTTGCAGATTAAATGATTTGTTCTAACATATAATCATTCTTTATTAACATTTTATAAAAGTCCTCACAAGTATAACCTAAATTAGTCTTAACAATTAATAAATTTTTAAAGTAGCTATGTATAATTAATTTTTTACACAAGTCCACATTTTATTCATTGAAGAAAACACTCGCTTTATGGAAATTTTTTTTGCCAGCTGGACATAAAATGAATTCAACTAACTTTTTTATATTTTTGTGAGGTTGTTAGCATTAAGGCTGATTGACTGCACTCTGCCAGGGGCGGACTGGTTCATCCGGCTACGCGGCGATCGCCGGGTGGGCCAACTACAAAAATGGGCCAAATAATATTTTTCCAGTTGTTGCCATCAATTTTATTTGATAAGTAAACACTTGTGTCAATTTGTGCTTAATATTCTTCAAGTAAATATGTTAAACGTCTACAAATTTAAATATGCGATACACCAACTGGCCCAGAAGAAAAGGATCAAAATATTGCTTTTTGGTCCCCTTCTTTTGTTATAGTTTCAGGCGGATGGCTAGATTGTACCGGGATATGAAGCTGCTCATCGCTTTGTGAGAAGATTTTGACGTTTCTCCGATATTTCCGGCAATCCAGAGGATAATAGGACGAGTTAGTTTTGCTCGGGCTAGAATTTTTAGGCCTGGTCCTCCTTGTTAACACGCCATGGCTCCATATGACATCTTAAATATCGGCTCGGACTCAGCTGCGCCCCTTTATTTATCATTTTTATATGTATGTCCCGGTCCAATCTAAAAAACATAAAGATAAAGAAAAAAAAAATAACATGCATTTCTATGCAAATTTTTCTAGCATCTATTTTCAGATGTTTTATATAGCCAAGAAATAGACTATCCATTAACAATACCACTGATCTTTTAGAAAACAATTACATATAAAGAGAAATTCACTTTCATTTATAAACAGAAGGCACGCATACACATAGAATGTCAAACAGAAAATACTATTAGTATTCATGAAACAATGTAGGAAATTATTAAAAATGGTTAATTCCGATAAAAATCTAATTTATTCTTTTACCTTTTATATCCTGTAATGTATTCGAAATCCTTTTTTGTGATCCTGTAAACAAAACTTTAAAGCTAATCCAAACATTTTCAATGGAATGATGCTTTTGCACATCTGAAAAATGCTGCTAATTTCATTATAATTCGTGTCCTGGAAAGTTGCGGAAGTGTGCTTAAAAATATAATTCAAGTTATTAAATTTTACAAACCATAGGACATAAAGCCTCATAAACAGTAATGTATCTAATTATTTTTGTTTGTACTTGTGCGCAAAATAGTACCAGTTTCCAAATATACTATATATATTTCCGGAAATCAGAGTGAGAGTAGACACAGTCAGACAATCAAGTTGAAGTTATAAACACTTTCTAAACAAACAAAATTTCCTGCGACATACTAGCCTATAAAATTATACAAAATACGTTCCATGTTAATTAATGAGAAATATGAAAAGAAACCCTGGCCAACAAGACCCAGAAAGAGTTTAATTCAGGCCCGACCTCACTTGAAACCGAATTAAGAAACTAAGCCCGAGGACCGGGCCAAGCTAGGCTCGGGCTTAAGTCTCAAGCTGCAAATCCGGTCCGTGCAGACCTCTAAACTAGATGCTAGAGAAGCTATTGGCCAAATCCAGCTTCTCTTCCTGCCCACAGGTGACTTCTAAGGAGAAAGGGGAAATGCTTTCTTTTCCTTTTTTAAAACTAAAGGGAAATTAGTGCTGATTTCGGGCTCAAATTTTTGCCTTCCGAGAATATACCTACTATATAACAAAACTATTATAATCATGATAAAATTCGACTATGACATTTTGGTGTATCTATATATACAGGGGTCTCCACCAATTCAATTTTTCTGTTTTAATGTGATGTATGTATGTGTACGTATATATATTTGTATGCGATGAATAAACATTGTGATATCTAAGCGCTTCTTTTAATTCAACATAGAGTTGGTTGGTATACTTAAGTCTCTGTCGGACGATCTCTATGGATTTTGATGAGCCATGGACTCATGGTTCTTTAAAGAGACTTGAAGAAATTCTTACCACTATAACACTTGGATTCAAATTATTTAAATTGTGGTAGCATCTGAATACTTTATCCGATTGAATTAAAACTTCGTCGACATAATTAATGATATTGCCATACGACCTATATAGATTTTGGCGAGAGTAGAACTTATAATACTTTATACCCTTAATAAAATTTTAAGGTTTATTTAAGTTTTTTAAGGTTTCTTTAAACAGGTATTTTACAGGTTTTAGAGGTATTTAAAATAAGGTATTATCAGGTATTAATGGTGGAAAATAAAGCCATAAAAAAGCTCTATTAATACCTCCATTGGTTTCTCACCTTAAGGGCCCGCTTCACTCACCGCCGCCGGAAGCCGAAACTAATGTTATTCTATGGTACATTTTTCTTTATAAATAACTTATTAACTAATATATATTTTTAAATTCTGTTTTCACATTCTGAAAATTCCTAGCTGTTAAATTGACGGACCTTTTTTAAAAAAGTATTTTTTTTTTTTTTTTTTTTAAGCTGCAAAATACGAATTTTCAAAATGCGAATTTTTTTCATTTTGCAATTTCAAAATAAAATATCAAAAATTTAAAAAATACATTTTTAAGAAAGGTCCGTCAATTTAACAGTTGGGAATTTTCTGAATGTGAAAACAGAACTTAAAAATACGTATTAGTTAATAAGTTATTTGTAAAGAAAATTTCCCCATAGAATAACATTGGCTCGGGCTTCCGGCGACGGTAAGTGAAGAGAGCCGTTAAGGTATTTTTCAGAAACTTATTGCAGGTTTCGTATAAATACCAAAAGATGAAATACCGTTAATCATGTAGGTATTTTTAATAAACCTACAAAGTTTTATTTTAATACCTTTCCAATGTTTTTGAAGGTTTTCCTTAGGTTTCTTTTAACAGGTATTTTACAGGTTTAAGAGGTATTTAAAATAAGGTATTATCAGGTATTAATGGTGCAAAATAAAGCCACAATAAAAGCTCCATCAATACCTCCATAGCTTTCTCACAAATACCTCAAGGTATTTTTTATAAAACTTATTTCAGGTTTTTTATAAATACCATAAGGTTTTTTAAAGAACCATGACTCATGCAGGTTATGGCTTCATATTGTATGTTTGATGCTGACATCTAGGGAGAAATTATTTAACTTCTGTATTTTTACTAATTTTATTTCACACTTGCGGCCGGTAAGGATCGAACTGACAGACTTTGGATTTGTGGTTAAGTGCACTAACCATTCAGCCAGTGGGCCTTGAGTACATGGTTCTTGATTATTTAGACTAGCGTTTTCAAATTAACCCATTACCCGCTGGTATTGCGTTCACGCAACACTAGAAATAATCGCGCTTAACAGTTAACTAAGAAAGGTATTTTATATTAAGTATTGTTTTTAAGTAAGTAAATGATAGATGTTTTTTTATTACAAAAAATATTTGATCTGATAAATAGTTTTAAGTTTAAAAATGGATTTCAAACTTGAAACACTTTTAAAACAAAAAAATTTGAAAATCTTCTTATTTGAATGAGCTTACATAACATGTAAAATAAAATTTAAGTAAGAAACCATTTTTTAACTTTAGAAGCTTTCTATTGTGAAGCCCTAAAAAGCATAAAATAAACATTTATTCTGGCAAAGACATGCTACAAAGAAAGAAAGTTTCAACACTAATAAAATTTAGAGAAAATATAGGTATTTTCCTTTTGCAAGAGATGAAAATTTGTAATATTAAAAATATTTTAAAAAGCTTTCGAGATCAGTATTCTAAGTTACTAGTTTTTGTATAATAATTAATTAGGCTACAAATTTCAAATGTCTCGAAAGCTTTTTAAAACATTTTAAACATTAAAAATTTTCATCTCTTGGAAAAGAGAAATACCTATATTTTTCTCTAAAATTTTCTTAGTGCTGAAAATTTCATTTCTTTGTAGAATGTTTTTTCCAGAATAAAATTTTATTTTATGCTTTTTAGGGCTTCACAATAAAAGCTTCTACACCATCTGCCTAAAAAGTTTATGAACTTTATAAATAAACTGTATAAAGATATACTATTTCTTTTTAATTACTAAAAATACACTAAATTAATTGACTGATTTTATTAATGAAAAGAAATCTAAGAAAAGATAAATCATTTTTGAAATTAAAATATGTAGTAAGTGTGTTATTTGCTTTCAAAGAGAAATGGGGGTAACTATTTTATTTTGTGCTTTAGAAACATTTAAGCGCAAATAAATATTTGAGGGAGAAATTCTTTTTTACATTTAGAGTCTTTTTTTACATTTGTAATCTTTCTTTACATTTAGAGACTTTGTTCATATTTCTAGTCTTTGCTTACATTTAGAATCTTTCTTATCATTTAGAGTGATTATTTATATTTGTAATCTTTGTTAACATGTAGAGTCTGTTTACATTTGTAGCCTGTTCACATTTCTGGTCTTTGCTTACATGAAGAGTCTGTTTATATTTAAAGACTTTGTTTACATTTGCAGTCTTTGTTTACATTTAGAAGGTTTGTTTGTATTTGTAGTCTTTGTTAACACTTAGAGACTTTGTTTATATTTGTTGTCTTTATTTATATTTATAGTCTCTGTTTACCTTCAGAGAATTTGTTTACATTTGTTGTCTTTGTTTACATTAATAGTCTTTGTTTACATTTAGAGTTTTTTTACAATTAGAGTCTTTGTTTACATTTGTAGTCTTTGTTTACATTTAGAGTATTTACATTTCTAATCTTTGTTAACATGTAGAGTCTTTGTTTACATTTGTAGTCTGTTTACATTTGTAGTCTTTGTTTACATCAAGAGTCTTTTTTTATATTTAAAGTCTTTGTTTACATTTGTAGTCTTTGTTTGCATTTGTCGACTATGTTTACATTTAGAGTCTGTTTACATTTGTAATCTTTGTTTACATTTAGAATCTGTTTACTTTTCTAGTCTTTATTTACGTATAGAAACTTTACATACATTTGTAGTTTTTGTTAACATTTAGAGTTTTTGTTTACATTTAGAGATTTTTGTTTACATTTGCAGTCTTTGTTTACATTTGTAGTCTTTGTTTACATTTAGAGTATTTACATTTGTAATCTTTGTTAACATGTAGAGTCTTTGTTTACATTTGTAGTCTGTTTACATTTGTAGTCTTTGTTTACATCAAGAGTCTTTTTTTATATTTAAAGTCTTTGTTTACATTTGTAGTCTTTGTTTACATTTGTCGACTATGTTTACATTTAGAGTCTGTTTACATTTGTAATCTTTGTTTACATTTAGAATCTGTTTACTTTTCTAGTCTTTATTTACGTATAGAAACTTTACATACATTTGTAGTTTTTGTTAACATTTAGAGTTTTTGTTTACATTTAGAGATTTTTGTTTCCATTTGCAGTCTTTGTTTACATTTGTAGTTTTTGTTTACATTTAGAGTCTTTGTTTACATTTAGAGTTTTTGTTTACATTTAGAGACTTTGTTTACATTTGTCATCTTTGTTTACATTTAGAGTCTTTGTTTACATTTAGAGTATTTATATTTGTAATCTTTGTTAACATGTAGAGTCTTTTTTTAACATTTGTAGTCTGTTTACATTTGTAGTCCTTCTTTACATCAAGAGTATTTTTTTATATTTAAAGTCTTTGTTTACATATATAGACTTTACATTTAGAGACTTTGTTTACATATGTAGTCTTTGTTTACATTTAGTGACTTTGTTTACATTTAGTGACTTTGTTTACATTTAGAGACTTTGTTTACATTTGTCGTCTTTGTTTACATTTAGAGTCTGTTTACATTGGTAATCTTTGTTTACATTTAGAGTCCTTTGTTTACATTTCTAGTCTTTGTTTACATATAGAAACTTTGTTTACATTTAGAGTCTGTTTACATTTGTAATCTTTGTCTACATTTAGAGTCCTTTGTTTACATTTCTAGTCTTTGTTTACATATAGAAACTTTGTTTATATTTAGAGTCTTTGTTTACATTTGTAGTATTTGTTTACATCAAGAGTCTTTTTTATATTTAAAGTCTTTGTTTACATTTGTAGTCTTTGTTTACATATAGAGATTTTGTTTACATTTATTCTTTGTTTACATTTCTAGTCTTTGTTTACATTTGTCGTCTTTGTTTACATTTAGGGTCTGTTTACATTTGTAATTAGGGCTGGAGTATTTATCAATATATCCCCAAGTATCAATATTTTTTTAATATTGCAATAACGATTTTAAAGATCTTGCTCGGCCGATATAACCCTCTAACGATATTTCTTAGCGCGCACTGAGCGATCGATCAATTCGCCGATAAATAATCTTGAACGCCACTCTTAAATACCTTCTTCAAATTCTGCTTTCCCCACAAGCACCTATCGCCACGCACTGAGCAAAGCGAGCGCCGAATAGCTTATACTAATGCAACCCTGTGCGCGCTCCATCGATGTGCCGATAAATAATGTTAACGCCAATCTTAAATATCTTCTTCAAATTCTGCTTTCCCCCCCAGTAGCATGCATCACCGTACCGCGCACCGAACAAAAAGAGAGCTGAATAGCTTATACTAATGCAACCCTTTTTCTTTCTCCCTCCTATTCTATTGCTCACTGACTAAAATAAAGAAACATAATCCCAACTCCGCACCCCAAACGATTTCTTTCTTTCATTCAGAAAAAAACTAAGTTACCGTAGTATATCTCCTTTCTTTATCTTTATTCGTGCTGTCTACCATATTGAAAATATCACTGTCCAAAAAGTCTGAATCTGAATGATATTCATCAAGAAAATTATGTTATCACAGTATAATGACTTCCGACTCTACATTCATGCATTTCCCTGGCCCTATACGATAATATGAAAGAATTTATACTACTGTTAGTATAAGTTCTTTGATAATATTGCATATCACCGCTCGTGGATCGTAGGTGATGAAAACCACAGACAACGCGATACAAAAACAAACTCTTATTATGACGAATGAAAAGAATACCTTTTGTTTTAGCTCATTTCCTGCTATTGGTTCGTTGATATTGGTCTATTTCAAAGTATCGATATTTACTGGCCTATGACATGCGAGCTACAACATGTGTTTAACAGAGATCATCAAAGCCAAACTGATATCTACAGGAAGAGGTTTTTTTTTTTTTTTTGCAAATTTTCTGAGCGTTTAATAAAAAAACTTATTATATAAAACGCAATTATAGAATGTAATTTTTTTTTAATATATTTTATTATTATTAAATAATTCGATAAATTTTTTTTATTAAAGCTGTACATCTGTCAGATAACACCCTTTCTTCTTTCCCCTGTTATCCAATTAGATTTTCGTTGCTTCGTTTTATAAAAATATCTCATTCATAAGTAAAGTTTTTCAAATTCTGTTTTTTTTTAATATTACTCTTTGAACGGGTCG
>OZ005649.1:31614773-31696773 GCA_963930645.1 Salticus scenicus
CCTTATAGCTTAGTGAGCAATTTCTCGAAAAAAATAATTTAAATATTTTATTTCAATAAGTAAATTATGGAGTCTAAGTGTGGATCTCTAAGTAAAATATTTAAGTTTATAATTTCGAACAATTGCTTACTAAGCTAAAAGACGACCTGTTCAAAGAGTAATATTAAAAAAAACAGAATTCGAAAAAGTTCATTTTTGAATAAAATATTTTTATAAAACGACGCGACAAAAATCCCATTGGATGACATGGGAAGGGAGAAAGGGTACTATCTGACTGATGTAAAATAAAGTTTTATCTTCAGTAATTTTACAGTGACAGTTTCTTTATAGAATTATATAATATTGAATAGTTTATTACTTTTTTTATGTAGCATTTATTTTATCTCTTTCCTTTCCTTTTTTTTTTTAATAAGCCGTACATGTTACGTAAAATTGATTTACATGCAAAATGAGTTACTTTAAGTAACGAATTGAATCTTTAACATAATTTTGTTTAAATAATATAATTTTTATACTGACACAATGTATACATATATATATATATATATATATATAATATATATAATTCAATTCTCAATTATTGTGAAACTATTACGAATGTGAATTGAACATATATATTTAAAAAACATTGTAATGTTTTGGTAAGTAGATACAAAAAAAAAAATGACAAGTAACTGACATTTAGGATGCAAATAAAAGTTTTAAGTAAAAAATATTACTCTCTACGACCCAATAAGGTGTATTTAATGGCAATTCTGAACAATTTATAATGGTATTTCTGAACTATTTATAATAGCAATTCTGAACTATTTAAAATGATTTTCATTTTTATTTAATACCGACATCTTTAGACAATTTTTCTTAAGCTTTATTTCTGGTAGAATTATAAATTTTGATATACTTGATACAAATAAAACACAGATCACATATTATAGCTGTGTTAAAACATGACTTTAAAATAATTAAAGCTCAAAATGGGAAGAATAGAGGACAAACAATACAGAGGTATACTAAAAAGCAATAGTATAAGTTATAAGAAACACAAAAAATTGATTCACTTTTTATGCATTATTTTATTTATGATAAAGTTATGGTAGTAATATACCATAAAATACATGGAAAACACTCCATACTTGTATACTTTAAAATAAAAATACTTTAAAAAATAACAAATGTCTATTTTTTCCTATCTTGAAAGAAATATCGCAATATATCACTAATATCGATATTAACTTGGTGATATATCGCGATATTTAATTTCTGATATCGTCCAGCACTATTTGTAATCTTTGTTTACATTTAAAGTCTGTTTACATTTGTAGTCTTTGTTTACATTTGTAGTCTTTGTTCACATTTGTAGTCTTTATTTATATTTAGAGTCTTTGTTTACATTTGTAGTTTTTGTTGACATTTAGAGCCTTTGTTTAAATTTAGAGACTTTGTTTACATTTGTCGTCTTTATTTATATTTAGAGTCTTTGCTTACATATGTAGTCTCTGTTTGCATTTAGAGTCTTTGTTTACATTTGCAGTCTTTGTTTACATTTAGAGACTGTTTTAAAGTCGTTGTTTACATTAGTAGTCTTTGTTTACATATAGAGACTTTTTACAATTTAGAGTCTTTGTTTACATTTGTAATCTTTGTTTACATTTGTTGTCTGTTTACATTTAGAGTGTGTTAACATTTGTAATCTTTGTTTACATTTAGAATCTTTGTTTATATTTCTAGTCTTTGTTTACGTATAGAAACTTTGTTTACATTTGTAGCCTTTGTTTACAATTGTAGTCTTTGTTTACACTTGTAGTCTTTGCTTATATTTAGAGTCCTTGTTTACATTTGTAATTTTTGTTAACATTTAGAGTCTTTGTTTACATTTAGTGTTTTTGTTTACATTTGAAGTCTGATTACATTTGTTGTTTTTGTTTAAGTTTAGAGTCTTTATTTACATTTAGAGATTTCTGTTTACATTTAGAGTGTTTGTTTACATTTGTAGTCTCTGTTTGCATTTAGAGTCTTTGCTTACATTTGTAGTCTTTGTTAATATTTAGAGTCTTTGTTTACAATTAGAGCCTTTGTTTACATTTGTAGTGTTTCTTTACATTTAGAATCTGTTTATATTAGAGTCTGTTTATATTTGTAGTCTTTGTTTACATTTAGTCTTCGTTTACATTTGTATTCTTTGTTTACGTTTGTAGTTTTTGTTTACATTAAGATTCTTTGTTTACATTCAGAGTCTTTGTATACATTTTGAGTCTTTGTTTACATATGTAGCCTTTGTTTACATTTGTAGTTTTTGTTTACATTTAGACTTTTTTTTACATTTAGAGTCTGTTTACATATGCAGTCCTTGTTTACATTTAGAGTCTGTTTTACATTTAGAGTGATTGTTTGCATTGATTTGCTTGTCTTTGTTTACATATAGAAATTTTGCTTACATTAAGTGTCTGTTAACGTTGGTAGTCTTTATTTACATTTGTAGTCTTTGTTTACATTTGTAGTCTGTTAACATTTAGAGTCTTTATTTACATTTAGAATGTTTCTTCACATTTAGAGAGTTTATTCATATTTGTAATCTTTCTTAACATGTAGAGTGTTTGTTTACATTTGTAGTCGGTTTACGTTTGTAGTCTTTGTTTATGTGTGTATTTATGTGTGTGGCAACACTGATATTATGTATTACCAAGTGGCAACTCTCATATATTGCTGATATTCCATATTCTCTTTATTATTCATATCTTATTCTCTTATATCGCGATGTTGCTGCTTATGCTCCAATTTCAGTTAAATAAAGCTTCTAATTGAGCTCCTATTTATTGTAATGTAATATTTATTACAATTTATTTAACTGAAATTCAAATCGAAAAACGCATTTACTGACAAGATGGAACGACTGTTGCGACCTGAAAGATTTGATGTCGAACCCACTTGTACGGGTGCTGAGTCGAAGTGGAAGCATTGGAAAAGAACTTTTTCGAACTCTTTATCTCAAGTAACTGACATTACAGACGATCATAAGCTACAAGCGTTATGCAATTATGTTTCCGCAAATGTTTTTCAATACATAAGTGACTGTGAAAAGTATGACGACGCTATCGAAATACTGGATTCTTTGTACATAACAAAGAGAAACGAAATCTTTGCCAGACACTGCTTGGCGTCAAGAACACAACAGTCAAGCGAATCTGTAGATGAATATCTGCAGATACTAAAACAAATGAGCAAGGAGTGCGATTTCAAGGCCGTTACAGCCGAACAGTACAGAAACGAGTATGTTAGGGATGCCTTCATTCGGGGCTTAAAGAGTTCACGCATTCGGGAACGTCTTTTAGAAAATACGATTATCACTCTAGAAAAGGCTTACGATCAGGCTAGAGCTCTAGAACTAGCCGAACATCACTCTGCTTCATATTCAAGCATAACTTATTCAACACCTGTGGCGGCTACTGAAGAGCCAATAAGTCACATTGAAGAAGTTCAGTCTGCAGCGGTTACTCAGGTTCGATCTGGGAAATGTTTCTTTTGCGGGTATGATCGCCATTTACGAAGTGTCTGCCCTGCCAAAGAGGCACTATGCCGTGGATGCGGTAAAAAAGGGCACTATCAAAGAGTATGCAAGTCAAAATCTTTGCGCAACACTACAAATTCGACTGCAGCAACCTACAACTTAGCATCGGTATCTGCAGTTCCTAATGGTCTCCAAAAGTCACTAACTAAAGCCCTGATTAATGGTATCGAACTAAATGCTTTGATTGATACTGGCAGCTCTCTCAGTTTCATAAATCAGCGTTTTGTGGAAAAGTGTCGAATTAAAACTAAACCATACTTCGGCAGAATAACAATGGCTAATTCCTCCCTGAGTTCGGACATTACAGGTTGTTGTACAGTAACTGTAAAATTACAAAACCATTTATATAGAAATGCTGAAGTTTTGATCATGAAAAATCTTTGTGCAGATTTACTAATCGGTCACGACTTACTAAAAGACCATTCTTCAGTTGAGATTGATTTCAATGGGGACAGACCACCACTTAAAATATGTTCTCTGGCGATGGTCCTTGTACCTCCTGTCTCACTCTTTTCTAACTTAACACCAGACTGCAAACCTATCATTACTAAATCAAGGCGTCAAACTGAGGAAGACAAGCTATTTATAGCTGCAGAGATAAGTAGACTATTGAAAGAAGGTGTAATCGAGCCAAGTGACTCTCCTTGGCGTGCTCAAGCATTTGTAGTGAGAGGAGAACACCGCAAACCCAGAATGGTTGTAGATTATTCCCAGACAATAAATAAATTTACAATGCTTGATGCCTATCCTCTGCCCAAAATCGAAGAGCTGATTGCACGCGTATCCAAATATGAAGTATTTAGCACTATTGATCTTAAGAGCGCTTACCACCAAGTACCCATCAAGCATTCTGAGAAACATTATACGGCCTTTAAGGCTGATGATAAATTATATCAGTTTCTTCGAGTACCCTTTGGTGTTACAAATGGAGTTGCTAGTTTCCAGAGAACCATAGACAAAATAATTGCAAATGAAAAGTTAGAAGGCACTTTTCCTTACCTCGATGATGTAACGATATGTGGGAAAAATCAAGACGAGCATGACCGTAACTTAGAGAAATTTATGTCTGCTGCCAAGAAATATAACTTGACATTAAATGAAAATAAATGCTCATTTTCTACTAAATCTGTGAAATTATTAGGATACTCTATTACAAACAAAATAATAAAACCTGATCCCGAAAGACTTGCACCCCTAATGAACATGCCTATCCCTAAAGACACTGCCTCCTTACAGCGAGCCCTAGGGATGTTTGCCCATTATTGTCGTTGGATCCCTAATTTCTCTGAAAGAATTCGGCCTTTGCTAACGAAAGGCCCTTTTCCCCTTACAAAAGATGCTGCTAAAGCATTTAATTCTCTAAAATCTGATATAGCTGATGCTTCCTTAGCTGCTATTGAAGACAATATTCCTTTTAAAGTGGAGACTGATGCGTCAGAATTCGCCATCGGGGCCACCCTAAGTCAGGCTGAACGTCCTATAGCAGTCTTCTCTAGAACATTGAATGCATCTGAACGAAGGCACTCCTCTATTGAAAAAGAAGCCTATGCTATTGTAGAGTCTCTACGAAACTGGAGGCACTACTTGATTGGCCGTCACTTTGAGGTCTTTACAGATCAAAGATCAGTTGCATTCATGTTCGATCAATGCCATAGTAGTAAGATTAAAAATGAAAAAATTATGAGATGGAGATTGGATCTTGCTTGTTTCAAATTTGACATAATATACCGTCCGGGGAAAAGAAATGCAACAGCCGATACATTATCTAGAATAACTGCAGCTATAAGCCCACAAGTGAATTTAAAGGAGCTGCATGACGCCTTGTGTCATCCCGGAATTACACGAATGTACCATTGGGTTAGGTCTAAAAACTTACCTTTCTCTCTTGACGACATCAAAAGGGTCATAAACTCGTGTTATTGCTGTAATGAAGTAAAGCCACGTTTCTGTAAAAATGAAGGAAAATTAATTAAAGCAACTGCTCCATTTGAAAGATTGAACCTAGATTTCAAAGGCCCTTTACCCTCAGTTTCTAGAAATCGTTTTCTTCTTACTATCGTGGATGAGTTTTCGAGATTCCCTTTTGCAATTCCTTGTTCTGATATGTCAGCTGCTACTATAATTACTAACTTACAGAATATTTTTTTCTATTTTTGGAATTCCTGCATACATACACTCTGACAGAGGACCCTCATTTATGTCTAGAGAATTGAAATCCTTCCTAACATCTCTTGGAATTGCAACAAGCCGGACTACCGCGTACAATCCTTCGGGTAACGGCCAGGTAGAAAGATATAATGCAATAATATGGAAATCCATACAATTGGCATTACACTCTAAGAAAATGAAAATCGAACGTTGG
Source organism: Salticus scenicus (assembly GCA_963930645.1). Taxonomy (NCBI): domain Eukaryota; kingdom Metazoa; phylum Arthropoda; class Arachnida; order Araneae; family Salticidae; genus Salticus; species Salticus scenicus. The sequence continues at coordinate 31,620,701 of OZ005649.1, forward strand.
GAAGAGGTAATTCAACCAGCCCTACACTCAATCCGCTCTCTCCTATGTACTGCTACCAATGTTACACCGCATGAGCGTATGTTCACCCACACTAGAAGATCCCACAACGGAAGCTCATTACCTACCTGGCTATCTCATCCTGGACCCGTACTGATGAGAAACCATGTCCGAACTAATAAGTATGAGCCTATTGTTCAAGAAGTCGAACTCATTGAAGCAAACCCAGATTATGCTCATGTTAGATTACCTGATGGACGGGAAACCAGTGTTTCTATACGACACCTAGCTCCTAGAGGAGAAATCTCTACACCTACTATAGATAAAACAGATGTTGATGACAATCAGTTGCATCCACCTTCCTCGTTTCACCAGAATTCTGAGTTGGTCGATAAGTCTCTAGAACCCGCATCTCCTGAGAATAGTGCTTCACCAAGACCTAGCAATCCAGAACTTCTCCTGGAGAGTCCCAGAAAATATGCTGAGGATAATTCGCCTGATGGTCCATCCTTACGTCCTAAAAGACAGAGGCGCCAACCAACCTATTTGATGGATTATATAACAGACTGAACTAGTTTTGGGGAGGGGTGATTGTGGTATATTTATGTGTGTGGCAACACTGATATTATGTATTACCAAGTGGCAACTCTCATATATTGCTGATATTCCATATTCTCTATATTATTCATATCTTATTCTCTTATATCGCGATGTTGCTGCTTATGCTCCAATTTCAGTTAAATAAAGCTTCTAATTGAGCTCCTATTTATTGTAATGTAATATTTATTACACCTCAAGAGTCTTTTTTATGTTTAAAGCCTTTGTTTACATTCAGAGTCTGTTTACATTTGTAATCTTTGTTTACATTTAGAGTCTTTGTTTACATTTGTAGTTTGTTTGCATTTAGAGTGTCTGATTACAGTTGTAGTCTTTGTTAACATTTAGAGTGTTTACATTTAGAGGCTTGTTTAAATTTGCTGCCTTTGTTTACATCTGTATTTTTTGTTTACATTTGTAGTTTTTGTTTACATGAGGAGTCTGTTTACATTCAGAGTCTTTGTTTACATTTACAGTCTTTGTTTACATATGTAGTCTTTATTTATATTTGTAGTTTTTCATTATATGTAGAATGTTTGTTTACATTTAGAGTGTTTGTTTACATTTAGATTCTTTGTTTACATATGTAGTCTTTGTGCACATTTAAAGTCTTTGTTTACATTTAGAGTCTGTTTATATTAGAGTCTGTTTATATTAGAGTCTGTTTATATTTGTAGTCTTTGTTTACATTTAGTCTTTGTTACATTTAGATTCTTTGTTTACATTTAGAGTTTGTTTACACTTACGGTCTTTGTTTACATTGTATTCTTTATTTCCATTTGTCGTCTTTGTTTACATTCAGAGTCTGTTTACATTTGTAATCTTTGTTTACGTTTAGAGTCTGTTTACATTTCTAGTCGTTGTTTACATTCAGATTCTTTGTTTACATTTGTAGTCTTTGTTTACATTCAGATTCTTTGTTTACATTTGTACACTCTGTTTGCATTTAGAGTCTCTGTTTACATTTGTAGTCTCTGTTAATATTTACAGTCTTTGTAAACTTTAGAGTGTTTACATTTAGAGTTTTTGTTTAAATTTGCGGTTTTTGTTTACATTTGTAGTTTTGTTTACATGAAGAGTGTTTACATTCAGAGTCTTTGTTTACGTTTAGAGTCTTTGTTTACATATGTAGTCGTTATTTACATTTGTAGTTTTTGTTTACATATAGAGTCTTCGTTTACATTAAGAGTCTTTGTTTACATATGTGGTCTGTTTACTTTTAGAGTCTGTTTATATTAGAGTCAGTTTATATTTGTAGTCTTTGTTTATATTTAGATTCTTTGTTTACATTTAGAGTTTTTGTTTACAGTTGCGGTCTTTGATTACATTGGTATTCTTTGTATTTGTAGTTTTTGTTTACATTTAGAGTGTTAGTTTACATTTAGAGTCCTTGTGTACATATGTAGTCTTTCTTTACATTTAGAGACTTTGTTTACATTTTTCATCTTTTTTACATTTAGAGTCTGTTTTATATTTAAAGTTTTTGTTTACATTTCTAGTCTTTGTTTATATTTAGAGTCTTTCTTTTCATTTGTAATCTTTGTTTTTATATAGAGATTTTGTTTACATTTAGTCTTTGTTTACATTTAGAGTGTTTATATTTGTAATCATTGTTTACAATTAGAGTCTGTTTACATTTCTAGTCTTTGTTTACGTATAGAAACTTTACATATATTTGTAGTTTTGGTTAACATTTTGTCTTTGTTTACATTTAGAGTTTTTGTTTACATTTGCAGTCGTTGTTTAAATTTGCAGTCTTTGTTTACATTTGTAGTCTCTGTTTGCATTTAGAGTTTTTGTTTACATTTGCAGCGTTTGTATTCATTTACAGTCTTTGTTTACATATGTAGTCTTTGTTCTCATTTAGAGTCTTTGTTTATTAAAGTCTTCGTTTACATTTGTAGTCTTTTTTACATATAGAGAGTTTGTTTACATTTAGAGCATTTGTTTACTTTTGTAGTCTTTGTTTACATTTAGTCTGTTTACATTTGTAATCTTCGTTTGCATTTAGATTCTTTGTTTACATTTGTAATCTTTGTTTACATTTAGAGTTCTTATTTTAAAGTCGTTGTTTACATTTGTAGTCTTTGTTTACATATTTAGACTGTTTGAAATTTAGAGTCTTTGTAAACTTTTGTAGTCTTTGTTTACATATAGAGACTTTGTTTACATTTGTAGTTTTTGTTTACACTTAGAGTTTTTTTTCAATTTAGTGTGTTCTTTTACATATGTAGTGCTTGTTTACATTTAGAGTCTGTTTTCCAGTTACAGTCTTTGTTTACATTTCTAGTCTTTGTTTACATATAGGAATTTTGTTTACATTATGTGTCTTTGTTAACATTGGTAATCTTTGTTTACATTTAGAGTCTGTTTACATTTATAGTATTTGTTAACATTCAGTCTTTGTTTACATTTAGAATGTTTCTTTAGATTTAGAGTGTTTGTTTATATTCGTAATCTTTGTTAACATGTAGAGTGTTTGTTTACAGTTGTAGCGGTTTACTTTTGTAGTCTTTGTTTACTTTTGCAGTTTTTGTTTACATTTAGAGTCTTTATTTTAAAGTCGTTGTTTACATTTGTAGATTTTGTTTACATTTAGAGACTTTGTTTACATTTGTAGTCTTTGTTTACATTTGTCGTCTTTGTTTACATCAAGAGTCTTTTTTTATATATAAAGTCTTTGTTTATATTTGTAGTCTTTGTTTACTTTAAGTCTTTGATTACAATTGTAGTCTTTGTTTATATTTGACGTCTTTGTTTACATTTAGAGTCTGTTTACAGTTCTAGTCTTTGTTTACGTACAGAAACTTTGTTTACATTTGTAGTTATTGTTTACAATTTTAGTCTTTGTTCACACTTGTAGTCTTTGTTTACATTTTTAATATTTGTAGTCTTTCTTTACATTTAGAGTTTTTATTTACATTTGCAGTATTTGTTTACATATGTTGTCTTTGTTTAAGTTTAGAGTCTTTGTTTACATTTAGAGATTTTAATTACATTTCTCGTCTCTGTTTGCATTTAGAGTCTTTGTTTACATTTGTAGTCTTTGTTAATATTTAGAGTCTTTGTTTACTATTAGAGCCTTTGTTTACATTTGTACTGTTTGTTTACGTTTATAGTCTGTTTATATTAGAGTCTGTTTACATTTCTAGTCTTTGTTTACATTTAGTCTTTTTAACGTTTAGAGTCTTTGTTTACATTTGAAGTTTTTGTTTAAATTTGCGGTCTTTGTTTACATTTATATTCTTTGTTTACATTAAAAGTCTTTTTTTACATTTACAGTCTTTGTATAGATTTAGAGTCTTTGTTTACATATGTAGTCTTTGTTTACAGTTGTAGTTCTTGTTTACATTTAGAGTTTTTTTAAATTTAGAGTGTTTGTTTACATATGTTGTCCTTGTTTACATTTAGAGTCTGTTTTACATTTACAGTCTCTGTTTACATTTACAGTCTTTGTTTACATATAGGAATTTTGTTTACATTAATTGTCTTTGTTAACATTGGTAGTCTTTGTATACATTTAGAGTCTGTTTACATTTGTAGTCTTTGTTTACATTTGTAGTCTTTGGTAACATTCAGACTCATTGTTTACATTTAGAATGTTTCTTTAGATTTAGAGTGTTTGTTTATATTTGTAATGTTCGTTAAAAATGTAGAGTGTTTGTTTACAGTTGTAGTCGGTTTACATTTGTAGTCTTTGTTTACATCAAGAGTCTTTTTTTAAGTCTTTGTTTATATTTGTAGCCTTTCTCTACATATAGCCTTTGCTTTTATTTGTAGTCTTAGTTTACAATTGTCATCTTTTTTTATATTTGTAATATTTGTTTACATTTATGATCTTTTTTACATTTCTATTGTTTACGTTTAGAAACTTTGTTTACATTTAAAGATTTTGTTTACATTTGTAGTGTTTGTTTACATCGAGTCTTTTTATATTTAAAGACTTTGTTTTCTTTTGTGTTTATATAGAGAGACTTTGTTTACATTTGGAATCTTTGTTTTAATTTGTAGTCTTTGTTTACATTTAGAGTATTTGGTTACATTTGTTGACTTTGTTTCCATTTGTCGTTTTTGTTTACATTCAGAATCTGTTTACATTTGTAATCTTTGTTTACATTTGGAGTCTGTTTACATTTCTAGTATTTGTTTACGTATAGAAATTTTTTTACATTTAGCGTCTTTGTTTACATATTTCGTCTTTGTTTACATTTAGAGTCTTTGTTTACATTTGTAGTCTGTTTGCATTTAGAGTGTCTGTTTACATTTGTAATCTTTGTTAATATTTACAGACTTTGTTAATATTTAGAGTGTTTACATTTAGAGTTTTTGTTTGAATTTGCTGTCTTTGTTTACATCTTTAATCTTTATTTACATTTATAGTTTTCGTTTACATGAAGAGTCTGTTTACATTCAGAGTCTGTTACATTTAGAGTCTTTGTTTACATATGTAGTCTTTATTTACATTTGTAGTTTTTTTTTCAAATATAGAGTGTTTGTTTACATTTAGAGAGTTTGTTTACATTTAGATTCTTTGTTTACATATGTAGACTTTGTGTACATTTAAAGTCTTTGTTTACATTTAGAGTCTGTTAATATTTGTAATTTTTGTTTACATTCAGTCTTTGTTAACATTTAGATTATTTGTTTATATTTAGACTTTTTGTTTACATTTGCGGTCTTTGTTAACATTTCTATTCTTTGTTTGCACTTGTAGTTTTTTTTTACATTTAGATTGTTTGTTTGCATTTAGAGTCTTTGTTTAAATATGTAGTCCTTGCTTACATTTAGAGTCTTTTTATTACGTTTAGAGACTTTGTTTAGATCTAGAGAATTTGTTTAATTTTTTTTTACATTTAGAGTCTGTTTTACATTTAGAGTTTTTGTTTACATTTCTAGTCTTTGTTTACATTTAGAGTGGTTACATTTGTAGTCTTTGTTTATATTTAGTCTTTGTTTATATTTGAAATTTTGGTTTACATTTGCAGTCTTTGTTTATATTTTTAAATTTTGTTTACGTTTAGAGTCTTTGTTTACATTTAGAGTATTTATATTTGTAATCTTTGTTAACATGTAGAGTCTTTCTTTCTCTTTGTAGTCTGCTTACATTTGTAGTCTGTTTACATTTGTAGTCCTTGTTTACATGAAGAGTCTTTCTTTATATTTAAAGTCTTTGTTTACATTTGTAGTTTTGTTAACATGTAGAGACTTTGTTTACCTGTAAAGACTTTGTTTACATTTGTAGTCTTTGTTTACATTTGTAGTCTTTGCTTACATTTAGAGTGCCTTTGTTTACATTTGTAGTTTTTGTTAACATTTAGAGTCTTTTTTCACATTTAAAGTTTTTCTTTACATTTGCAGTCTTTGTTGACATTAGTAGTTTTTGCTTATATTTAGAGTCTTTGTTTACATTTGTAGTCTTTGTTAATATTTAGATTCTTTGTTTACATTTAAAGCCTTTGTTTACCTATAGTCCTTGCTTATATTTGTAGTCTTAGTTTACACTTGTCGTGTTTGTTTACAATTAGAGTTTTTTACATTTGTAATATTTGTTTACATTTAGGGTCCTTGTTTACATTTATATTCTTTGTTTACGTTAAGAAACTTTGTTTACATTTAGAGATTTTGTTTACATTGCAGTGTTTGTTTACATCGAGTCTTATATTTAAAGACCTTTTTTTCATTTGTAGTCTTTGTTTACATATAGAGGCTTTGTTTACACTTAGAATCTTTGTTTTAATTTGTAGTCTGTTTACTTTTAGAGTCTTTGGTTACATTTGTAGTCTTTGTTTACATTCAGAGTCTGTTTACATTTGTAATCTTTGTTTACATAGAGAAACTGTCTTTACAGTTAGAGTCTTTGTTTACATATTTTGCCTTTGTTTACATTTAGAGTCTTTGTTTACATTTGAAGTCTGTTTGCATTTAGAGTGTCTGTTTACATTTGTAATCTTTGTTAATATTTACAGACTTTGTTAATATTTAGAGTGTTTACATTTAGAGTTTTTGTTTGAATTTGCTGTCTTTGTTTACATCTTTAATCTTTATTTACATTTATAGTTTTCGTTTACATGAAGAGTCTGTTTACATTCAGAGTCTGTTACATTTAGAGTCTTTGTTTACATATGTAGTCTTTATTTACATTTGTAGTTTTTTTTTCAAATATAGAGTGTTTGTTTACATTTAGAGAGTTTGTTTACATTTAGATTCTTTGTCTACATATGTAGACTTTGTGTACATTTAAAGTCTTTGTTTACATTTAGAGTCTGTTAATATTTGTAATTTTTGTTTACATTCAGTCTTTGTTAACATTTAGATTATTTGTTTATATTTAGACTTTTTGTTTACATTTGCGGTCTTTGTTAACATTTCTATTCTTTGTTTGCACTTGTAGTTTTTTTTTACATTTAGATTGTTTGTTTGCATTTAGAGTCTTTGTTTAAATATGTAGTCCTTGCTTACATTTAGAGTCTTTTTATTACGTTTAGAGACTTTGTTTAGATCTAGAGAATTTGTTTAATTTTTTTTTACATTTAGAGTCTGTTTTACATTTAGAGTTTTTGTTTACATTTCTAGTCTTTGTTTACATTTAGAGTGGTTACATTTGTAGTCTTTGTTTATATTTAGTCTTTGTTTATATTTGAAATTTTGGTTTACATTTGCAGTCTTTGTTTATATTTGTAAATTTTGTTTACGTTTAGAGTCTTTGTTTACATTTAGAGTATTTATATTTGTAATCTTTGTTAACATGTAGAGTCTTTCTTTCTCTTTGTAGTCTGCTTACATTTGTAGTCTGTTTACATTTGTAGTCCTTGTTTACATGAAGAGTCTTTCTTTATATTTAAAGTCTTTGTTTACATTTGTAGTTTTGTTAACATGTAGAGACTTTGTTTACCTGTAAAGACTTTGTTTACATTTGTAGTCTTTGTTTACATTTGTAGTCTTTGCTTACATTTAGAGTGCCTTTGTTTACATTTGTAGTTTTTGTTAACATTTAGAGTCTTTGTTCACATTTAAAGTTTTTCTTTACATTTGCAGTCTTTGTTGACATTAGTAGTTTTTGCTTATATTTAGAGTCTTTGTTTACATTTGTAGTCTTTGTTAATATTTAGATTCTTTGTTTACATTTAAAGCCTTTGTTTACCTATAGTCCTTGCTTATATTTGTAGTCTTAGTTTACACTTGTCGTGTTTGTTTACAATTAGAGTTTTTTACATTTGTAATATTTGTTTACATTTAGGGTCCTTGTTTACATTTATATTCTTTGTTTACGTTAAGAAACTTTGTTTACATTTAGAGATTTTGTTTACATTGCAGTGTTTGTTTACATCGAGTCTTATATTTAAAGACCTTTTTTTCATTTGTAGTCTTTGTTTACATATAGAGGCTTTGTTTACACTTAGAATCTTTGTTTGAATTTGTAGTCTGTTTACTTTTAGAGTCTTTGGTTACATTTGTAGTCTTTGTTTACATTCAGAGTCTGTTTACATTTGTAATCTTTGTTTACATAGAGAAACTGTCTTTACAGTTAGAGTCTTTGTTTACATATTTTGCCTTTGTTTACATTTAGAGTCTTTGTTTACATTTGAAGTCTGTTTGCATTTAGAGTGTCTGTTTACATTTGTAGTCTTTGTTAATATTTACAGTCTTTGTTAATATTTAGCGTGTTTACATTTAGAGTTTTTGTTTTAATTTGCGGTCTTTGTTTACATCTGTATTCTTTGTTTATATTTGTAGTTTTTGTTTACATGAAGAGTCTGTTTACATTCAGAGTCTTTGTTTATATTTAGAGTCATTTTGAAATATGTAGTCTTTATTTACATTTGTAGTTTTGTTAACATATAGAGTCTCTGTTTACATTTACAGTCTTTGGTTACATATGTAGTCTGTTTACATTTAGAGTCTGTTTATAGTCTGTTTACATAAGTAGTGCTTGTTTACATTTAGAGTCTGTTTTTCAGTTAGAGTCTTTGTTTACATTTTTAGTCTTTGTTTACATATAGGAATTTTGTTTACATTATGTGTCTTTGTTAACATTGGTAGTCTTTGTTTACATTTAGAGTCTGTTTACATTTATAGTATTTGTTAACATTCAGTCTTTGTTTACATTTAGAATGTTTCTTTAGATTTAGAGTGTTTATATTTGTAATTTTTGTTAACATTCTGAGTCTTTGTTTACATTTAGAATGTTTTTTTAGATTTAGAGTGTTTGTTTATATTTGTAATCTTTGTTAACATGTAGAGTGTTTGTTTACAGTTGTAGTCGGTTTACTTTTGTAGTCTTTGTTTACATTTGCAGTCTTTGTTTACATTTAGAGTCTTTATTTTAAAGTCGTTGTTTACATTTGTAGATTTTGTTTACATTTAGAGACTTTGTTTACATTTGTAGTCTTTGTTTACATTTGTCGTCTTTGTTCACATCAAGAGTCTTTTTTTATATATAAAGTCTATGTTTATATTTGTAGTCTTTGTTTACTTTAAGTCTTTGATTACATTTGTAGTCTTTGTTTGCATTTGACGTCTTTGTTTACATTTAGAGTCTATTTACAGTTCTAGTCTTTGTTTACGTACAGAAACTTTGTTTACATTTGTAGTTATTGTTTACAATTTTAGTCTTTGTTCACACTTGTAGTCTTTGTTTACATTTTTAATTTTTAATATTTATAGTCTTTCTTTACATTTAGAGTTTTTATTTACATTTGCAGTATTTGTTTACATTTGTTGTCTTTGTTTAAGTTTAGAGTCTTTGTCTACATTTACAGATTTTAATTACATTTCTCTTCTCTGTTTGCATTCAGAATCTGTTCACATTTGTAGTCATTGTTAATATTTAGAGTCTTTGTTTACAATTAGAGCCTTTGTTTACATTTATAGTGTTTGTTTACGTTTATAGTCTGTTCATATTAGAGTCTGTTTACATTTGTAGTCTTTGTTTACATTTGTCGTCTTTGTTCACATCAAGAGTCTTTTTTTATATATAAAGTCTATGTTTATATTTGTAGTCTTTGTTTACTTTAAGTCTTTGATTACATTTGTAGTCTTTGTTTGCATTTGACGTCTTTGTTTACATTTAGAGTCTATTTACAGTTTTAGTCTTTGTTTACGTACAGAAACTTTGTTTACATTTGTAGTTATTGTTTACAATTGTAGTCTTTGTTCACACTTGTAGTCTTTGTTTACATTTTTAATTTTTAATATTTATATTCTTTCTTTACATTTAGAGTTTTTATTTACATTTGCAATATTTGTTTACATTTGTTGTCTTTGTTTAAGTTTAGAGTCTTTGTCTACATTTAGAGATTTTAATTACATTTCTCGTCTCTGTTTGCATTCAGAGTGTGTTCACATTTGTAGTCATTGTTAATATTTAGAGTCTTTGTTTACAATTAGAGCCTTTGTTTACATTTATAGTGTTTGTTTACGTTTATAGTCTGTTCATATTAGAGTCTGTTTACATTTCTAGTCTTTGTTTACATTTCTAGTCTTTGTTTACATTTAGTCTTTTTTAACGTTTAGAGTCTTTGTTTACATTTAGAGTTCTTGTTTAAATTTGCGGTCTTTGTTTACATTTGCATTCTTTGTTTACATTAAGAGTCTTTTTTTACATTTACAGTCTTTGTTTAGATTTAGAGTCTTTTTTTACATATGTAGTCTTTGTTTACAGTTGTAGTTCTTGTTTACATTTAGAGTTTTTTTAAATTTAGAGTGTTTGTTTACATATGTGTTCCTTGTTTACATTTAGAGTCTGTTTTACATTTACAGTTTCTGTTTACATTTACAGTCTTTGTTTACATATAGGAATTTTGTTTACATTAATTGTCCTTGTTAACATTGGTAGTCTTTGTATACATTTAGAGTCTGTTTACATTTGTAGTCTTTGTTTACATTTGTAGTCTTTGGTAACATTCAGACTCATTGTTTACATTTAGAATGTTTCTTTAGATTTAGAGTGTTTGTTTATATTTGTAATCTTCGTGAAAAATGTAGAGTGTTTGTTTACAGTTGTAGTCGGTTTACATTTGTAGTCTTTGTTTAAATCAAGAGTCTTTTTTAAAGTCTTTGTTTATATTTTTAGCCTTTCTCTACATGTAGCCTTTGCTTATATTTGTAGTCTTAGTTTACAATTGTCATCTTTTTCAATATTTGTAATATTTGTTTACATTTATGGTCTTTTTTACATTTCTATTGTTTACGTTAAGAAACTTTGTTTACATTTAAAGATTTTGTTTTCTTTTGTAGTCTTTGTTTACATATAGAGACTTTGTTTACATTTGGAATCTTTGTTTTAATCTGTAGTCTTTGTTTACACTTAGAGTATTTGGTTACATTTGTAGACTTTGTTTCCATTTGTCGTTTTTGTTTACATTCAGAATCTGTTTACATTTGTAATCTTTGTTAACATGTAGAGTCTGTTTACATTTGTAGCCTGTTCACATTTCTAGTCTTTGCTTACATGAAGAGTCTGTTTATATTTAAAGACTTTGTTTACATTTTCAGTCTTTGTTTACATTTAGAAGGTTTGTTTGTATTTGTAGTCTTTGTTAACACTTAGAGACTTTGTTTATATTTGTTGTCTTTATTTATATTTATAGTCTCTGTTTACCTTCAGAGAATTTGTTTACATTTGTTGTCTTTGTTTACATTAATAGTCTTTGTTTACATTTAGAGTTTTTTTACAATTAGAGTCTTTGTTTACATTTGTAGTCTTTGTTTACATTTAGAGTATTTACATTTGTAATCTTTGTTAACATGTAGAGTCTTTGTTTACATTTGTAGTCTGTTTACATTTGTAGTCTTTGTTTACATCAAGAGTCCTTTGTTTACATTTCTAGTCTTTGTTTACATATAGAAACTTTGTTTATATTTAGAGTCTTTGTTTACATTTGTCATCTTTGTTTACATTTAGAGTCTTTGTTTACATTTAGAGTATTTATATTTTTAATCTTTGTTAACATGTAGAGTCTTTTTTTAACATTTGTAGTCTGTTTACATTTGTAGTCCTTCTTTACATCAAGAGTATTTTTTTATATTTAAAGTCTTTGTTTACATATATAGACTTTACATTTAGAGACTTTGTTTACATATGTAGTCTTTGTTTACATTTAGTGACTTTGTTTACATTTAGAGACTTTGTTTACATTTGTCGTCTTTGTTTACATTTAGAGTCTGTTTACATTGCTAATCTTTGTTTACATTTAGAGTCCTTTGTTTACATTTCTAGTCTTTGTTTACATATAGAAACTTTGTTTACATTTAGAGTCTGTTTACATTTGTAATCTTTGTCTACATTTAGAGTCCTTTGTTTACATTTCTAGTCTTTGTTTACATATAGAAACTTTGTTTATATTTAGAGTCTTTGTTTACATTTGTAGTATTTGTTTACATCAAGAGTCTTTTTTATATTTAAAGTCTTTGTTTACATTTGTAGTCTTTGTTTACATATAGAGATTTTGTTTACATTTATTCTTTGTTTACATTTCTAGTCTTTGTTTACATTTGTCGTCTTTGTTTACATTTAGGGTCTGTTTACATTTGTAATTAGGGCTGGAGTATTTATCAATATATCCCCAAGTATCAATATTTTTTTAATATTGCAATAACGATTTTAAAGATCTTGCTCGGTCGATATAACCCTCTAACGATATTTCTTAGCGCGCACTGAGCGATCGATCAATTCGCCGATAAATAATCTTGAACGCCACTCTTAAATACCTTCTTCAAATTCTGCTTTCCCCACAAGCACCCATCGCCACGCACTGAGCAAAGCGAGCGCCGAATAGCTTATACTAATGCAACCCTGTGCGCGCTCCATCGATGTGCCGATAAATAATGTTAACGCCAATCTTAAATATCTTCTTCAAATTCTGCTTTCCCCCCAGTAGCATGCATCACCGTACCGCGCACCGAACAAAAAGAGAGCTGAATAGCTTATACTAATGCAACCCTTTTTCTTTCTCCCTCCTATTCTATTGCTCACTGACTAAAATAAAGAAACATAATCCCAACTCCGCACCCCAAACGATATCTTTCTTTCATTCAGAAAAAAACTAAGTTACCGTAGTATATCTCCTTTCTTTATCTTTATTCGTGCTGTCTACCATATTGAAAATATCACTGTCCAAAAAGTCTGAATCTGAATGATATTCATCAAGAAAATTAAGTTATCACAGTATATTGACTTCCGACTCTACATTCATGCATTTCCCTGGCCCTATACGATAATATGAAAGAATCTATACTACTGTTAGTATAAGTTCTTTGATAATATTGCATATCACCGCTCGTGGATCGTAGGTGATGAAAACCACAGACAACGCGATACAAAAACAAACTCTTAATATGACGAATGAAAAGAATACCTTTTGTTTTAGCTCATTTCCTGCTATTGGTTCGTTGATATTGGTCTATTTCAAAGTATCGATATTTACTGGCCTATGACATGCGAGCTACAACATGTGTTTAACAGAGATCATCAAAGCCAAACTGATATCTACAGGAAGAGGTTTTTTTTTTTTGCAAATTTTCTGAGCGTTTAATAAAAAAACTTATTATATAAAACGCAATTATAGAATGTAATTTTTTTTTAATATATTTTATTATAATTAAATATTTCGATAAATTTTTTTTATTAAAGCTGTACATCTGTCAGATAACACCCTTTCTTCTTTCCCCTGTTATCCAATTAGATTTTCGTTGCTTCGTTTTATAAAAATATCTCATTCATAAGTAAAGTTTTTCAAATTCTGTTTTTTGAATATTACTCTTTGAACGGGTCGCCTTATAGCTTAGTGAGCAATTTCTCGAAAAAAATAATTTAAATATTTTATTTCAATAAGTAAATTATGGAGTCTAAGTGTGGATCTCTAAGTAAAATATTTAAGTTTATAATTTCGAACAATTGCTTACTAAGCTAAAAGACGACCTGTTCAAAGAGTAATATTAAAAAAAACAGAATTCGAAAAAGTTCATTTTTGAATAAAATATTTTTATAAAACGACGCGACAAAAATCCCATTGGATGACATGGGAAGGGAGAAAGGGTACTATCTGACTGATGTAAAATAAAGTTTTATCTTCAGTAATTTTACAGTGACAGTTTCTTTATAGAATTATATAATATTGAATAGTTTATTACTTTTTTTATGTAGCATTTATTTTTTCTCTTTCCTTTCCTTTTTTTTTTAATAAGCCGTACATGTTACGTAAAATTGATTTACATGCAAAATGAGTTACTTTAAGTAACGAATTGAATCTTTAACATAATTTTGTTTAAATAATATAATTTTTATACTGACACAATGTATACATATATATATATATATATATATATATATATATATATAATATATATAATTCAATTCTCAATTATTGTGAAACTATTACGAATGTGAATTGAACATATATATTTAAAAAACATTGTAATGTTTTGGTAAGTAGATACAAAAATAAAAATGACAAATAACTGACATTTAGGATGCAAATAAAAGTTTTAAGTAAAAAATATTACTCTCTACGACCAAATAAGGTGTATTTAATGGCAATTCTGAACAATTTATAATGGTATTTCTGAACTATTTATAATAGCAATTCTGAACTATTTAAAATGATTTTCATTTTTATTTAATACCGACATCTTTAGACAATTTTTCTTAAGCTTTATTTCTGGTAGAATTATAAATTTTGATATACTTGATACAAATAAAACACAGATCACATATTATAGCTGTGTTAAAACATGACTTTAAAATAATTAAAGCTCAAAATGGGAAGAATAGAGGACAAACAATACAGAGGTATACTAAAAAGCAATAGTATAAGTTATAAGAAACACAAAAAATTGATTCACTTTTTATGCATTATTTTATTTATGATAAAGTTATGGTAGTAATATACCATAAAATACATGGAAAACACTCCATACTTGTATACTTTAAAATAAAAATACTTTAAAAAATAACAAATGTCTATTTTTTCCTATCTTGAAAGAAATATCGCAATATATCACTAATATCGATATTAACTTGGTGATATATCGCGATATTTAATTTCTGATATCGTCCAGCACTATTTGTAATCTTTGTTTACATTTAAAGTCTGTTTACATTTGTAGTCTTTGTTTACATTTGTAGTCTTTGTTCACATTTGTAGTCTTTATTTATATTTAGAGTCTTTGTTTACATTTGTAGTTTTTGTTGACATTTAGAGCCTTTGTTTACATTTAGAGACTTTGTTTACATTTGTCGTCTTTATTTATATTTAGAGTCTTTGCTTACATATGTAGTCTCTGTTTGCATTTAGAGTCTTTGTTTAGATTTGCAGTCTTTGTTTACATTTAGAGACTGTTTTAAAGTCGTTGTTTACATTAGTAGTCTTTGTTTACATATAGAGACTTTTTACAATTTAGAGTCTTTGTTTACATTTGTAATCTTTGTTTACATTTGTTGTCTGTTTACATTTAGAGTGTGTTAACATTTGTAATCTTTGTTTACATTTAGAATCTTTGTTTATATTTCTAGTCTTTGTTTACGTATAGAAACTTTGTTTACATTTGTAGCCTTTGTTTACAATTGTAGTCTTTGTTTACACTTGTAGTCTTTGCTTATATTTAGAGTCCTTGTTTACATTTGTAATTTTTGTTAACATTTAGAGTCTTTGTTTACATTTAGTGTTTTTGTTTACATTTGAAGTCTGATTACATTTGTTGTTTTTGTTTAAGTTTAGAGTCTTTATTTACATTTAGAGATTTTTGTTTACATTTAGAGTGTTTGTTTACATTTGTAGTCTCTGTTTGCATTTAGAGTCTTTGCTTACATTTGTAGTCTTTGTTAATATTTAGAGTCTTTGTTTACAATTAGAGCCTTTGTTTACATTTGTAGTGTTTCTTTACATTTAGAATCTGTTTATATTAGAGTCTGTTTATATTTGTAGTCTTTGTTTACATTTAGTCTTCGTTTACATTTGTATTCTTTGTTTACATTTGTAGTTTTTGTTTACATTAAGATTCTTTGTTTACATTCAGAGTCTTTGTATACATTTTGAGTCTTTGTTTACATATGTAGCCTTTGTTTACATTTGTAGTTTTTGTTTACATTTAGACTTTTTTTTACATTTAGAGTCTTTGTTTACATATGCAGTCCTTGTTTACATTTAGAGTGATTGTTTGCATTGATTTGCTTGTCTTTGTTTACATATAGAAATTTTGCTTACATTAAGTGTCTGTTAACGTTGGTAGTCTTTATTTACATTTGTAGTCTTTGTTTACATTTGTAGTCTGTTAACATTTAGAGTCTTTATTTACATTTAGAATGTTTCTTCACATTTAGAGAGTTTATTCATATTTGTAATCTTTCTTAACATGTAGAGTGTTTGTTTACATTTGTAGTCGGTTTACGTTTGTAGTCTTTGTTTATGTGTGTATTTATGTGTGTGGCAACACTGATATTATGTATTACCAAGTGGCAACTCTCATATATTGCTGATATTCCATATTCTCTTTATTATTCATATCTTATTCTCTTATATCGCGATGTTGCTGCTTATGCTCCAATTTCAGTTAAATAAAGCTTCTAATTGAGCTCCTATTTATTGTAATGTAATATTTATTACAATTTATTTAACTGAAATTCAAATCGAAAAACGCATTTACTGACAAGATGGAACGACTGTTGCGACCTGAAAGATTTGATGTCGAACCCACTTGTACGGGTGCTGAGTCGAAGTGGAAGCATTGGAAAAGAACTTTTTCGAACTCTTTATCTCAAGTAACTGACATTACAGACGATCATAAGCTACAAGCGTTATGCAATTATGTTTCCGCAAATGTTTTTCAATACATAAGTGACTGTGAAAAGTATGACGACGCTATCGAAATACTGGATTCTTTGTACATAACAAAGAGAAACGAAATCTTTGCCAGACACTGCTTGGCGTCAAGAACACAACAGTCAAGCGAATCTGTAGATGAATATCTGCAGATACTAAAACAAATGAGCAAGGAGTGCGATTTCAAGGCCGTTACAGCCGAACAGTACAGAAACGAGTATGTTAGGGATGCCTTCATTCGGGGCTTAAAGAGTTCACGCATTCGGGAACGTCTTTTAGAAAATACGATTATCACTCTAGAAAAGGCTTACGATCAGGCTAGAGCTCTAGAACTAGCCGAACATCACTCTGCTTCATATTCAAGCATAACTTATTCAACACCTGTGGCGGCTACTGAAGAGCCAATAAGTCACATTGAAGAAGTTCAGTCTGCAGCGGTTACTCAGGTTCGATCTGGGAAATGTTTCTTTTGCGGGTATGATCGCCATTTACGAAGTGTCTGCCCTGCCAAAGAGGCACTATGCCGTGGATGCGGTAAAAAAGGGCACTATCAAAGAGTATGCAAGTCAAAATCTTTGCGCAACACTACAAATTCGACTGCAGCAACCTACAACTTAGCATCGGTATCTGCAGTTCCTAATGGTCTCCAAAAGTCACTAACTAAAGCCCTGATTAATGGTATCGAACTAAATGCTTTGATTGATACTGGCAGCTCTCTCAGTTTCATAAATCAGCGTTTTGTGGAAAAGTGTCGAATTAAAACTAAACCATACTTCGGCAGAATAACAATGGCTAATTCCTCCCTGAGTTCGGACATTACAGGTTGTTGTACAGTAACTGTAAAATTACAAAACCATTTATATAGAAATGCTGAAGTTTTGATCATGAAAAATCTTTGTGCAGATTTACTAATCGGTCACGACTTACTAAAAGACCATTCTTCAGTTGAGATTGATTTCAATGGGGACAGACCACCACTTAAAATATGTTCTCTGGCGATGGTCCTTGTACCTCCTGTCTCACTCTTTTCTAACTTAACACCAGACTGCAAACCTATCATTACTAAATCAAGGCGTCAAACTGAGGAAGACAAGCTATTTATAGCTGCAGAGATAAGTAGACTATTGAAAGAAGGTGTAATCGAGCCAAGTGACTCTCCTTGGCGTGCTCAAGCATTTGTAGTGAGAGGAGAACACCGCAAACCCAGAATGGTTGTAGATTATTCCCAGACAATAAATAAATTTACAATGCTTGATGCCTATCCTCTGCCCAAAATCGAAGAGCTGATTGCACGCGTATCCAAATATGAAGTATTTAGCACTATTGATCTTAAGAGCGCTTACCACCAAGTACCCATCAAGCATTCTGAGAAACATTATACGGCCTTTGAGGCTGATGATAAATTATATCAGTTTCTTCGAGTACCCTTTGGTGTTACAAATGGAGTTGCTAGTTTCCAGAGAACCATAGACAAAATAATTGCAAATGAAAAGTTAGAAGGCACTTTTCCTTACCTCGATGATGTAACGATATGTGGGAAAAATCAAGACGAGCATGACCGTAACTTAGAGAAATTTATGTCTGCTGCCAAGAAATATAACTTGACATTAAATGAAGATAAATGCTCATTTTCTACTAAATCTGTGAAATTATTAGGATACTCTATTACAAACAAAATAATAAAACCTGATCCCGAAAGACTTGCACCCCTAATGAACATGCCTATCCCTAAAGACACTGCCTCCTTACAGCGAGCCCTAGGGATGTTTGCCCATTATTGTCGTTGGATCCCTAATTTCTCTGAAAGAATTCGGCCTTTGCTAACGAAAGGCCCTTTTCCCCTTACAAAAGATGCTGCTAAAGCATTTAATTCTCTAAAATCTGATATAGCTGATGCTTCCTTAGCTGCTATTGAAGACAATATTCCTTTTAAAGTGGAGACTGATGCGTCAGAATTCGCCATCGGGGCCACCCTAAGTCAGGCTGAACGTCCTATAGCAGTCTTCTCTAGAACATTGAATGCATCTGAACGAAGGCACTCCTCTATTGAAAAAGAAGCCTATGCTATTGTAGAGTCTCTACGAAACTGGAGGCACTACTTGATTGGCCGTCACTTTGAGGTCTTTACAGATCAAAGATCAGTTGCATTCATGTTCGATCAATGCCATAGTAGTAAGATTAAAAATGAAAAAATTATGAGATGGAGATTGGATCTTGCTTGTTTCAAATTTGACATAATATACCGTCCGGGGAAAAGAAATGCAACAGCCGATACATTATCTAGAATAACTGCAGCTATAAGCCCACAAGTGAATTTAAAGGAGCTGCATGACGCCTTGTGTCATCCCGGAATTACACGAATGTACCATTGGGTTAGGTCTAAAAACTTACCTTTCTCTCTTGACGACATCAAAAGGGTCATAAACTCGTGTTATTGCTGTAATGAAGTAAAGCCACGTTTCTGTAAAAATGAAGGAAAATTAATTAAAGCAACTGCTCCATTTGAAAGATTGAACCTAGATTTCAAAGGCCCTTTACCCTCAGTTTCTAGAAATCGTTTTCTTCTTACTATCGTGGGTGAGTTTTCGAGATTCCCTTTTGCAATTCCTTGTTCTGATATGTCAGCTGCTACTATAATTACTAACTTACAGAATATTTTTTTCTATTTTTGGAATTCCTGCATACATACACTCTGACAGAGGACCCTCATTTATGTCTAGAGAATTGAAATCCTTCCTAACATCTCTTGGAATTGCAACAAGCCGGACTACCGCGTACAATCCTTCGGGTAACGGCCAGGTAGAAAGATATAATGCAATAATATGGAAATCCATACAATTGGCATTACACTCTAAGAAAATGAAAATCGAACGTTGGGAAGAGGTAATTCAACCAGCCCTACACTCAATCCGCTCTCTCCTATGTACTGCTACCAATGTTACACCGCATGAGCGTATGTTCACCCACCCTAGAAGATCCCACAACGGAAGCTCATTACCTACCTGGCTATCTCATCCTGGACCCGTACTGATGAGAAACCATGTCCGAACTAATAAGTATGAGCCTATTGTTCAAGAAGTCGAACTCATTGAAGCAAACCCAGATTATGCTCATGTTAGATTACCTGATGGACGGGAAACCAGTGTTTCTATACGACACCTAGCTCCTAGAGGAGAAATCTCTACACCTACTATAGATAAAACAGATGTTGATGACAATCAGTTGCACCCACCTTCCTCGTTTCACCAGAATTCTGAGTTGGTCGATAAGTCTCTAGAACCCGCATCTCCTGAGAATAGTGCTTCACCAAGACCTAGCAATCCAGAACTTCTCCTGGAGAGTCCCAGAAAATATGCTGAGGATAATTCGCCTGATGGTCCATCCTTACGTCCTAAAAGACAGAGGCGCCAACCAACCTATTTGATGGATTATATAACAGACTGAACTAGTTTTGGGGAGGGGTGATTGTGGTATATTTATGTGTGTGGCAACACTGATATTATGTATTACCAAGTGGCAACTCTCATATATTGCTGATATTCCATATTCTCTTTATTATTCATATCTTATTCTCTTATATCGCGATGTTGCTGCTTATGCTCCAATTTCAGTTAAATAAAGCTTCTAATTGAGCTCCTATTTATTGTAATGTAATATTTATTACACCTCAAGAGTCTTTTTTATGTTTAAAGCCTTTGTTTACATTCAGAATCTGTTTACATTTGTAATCTTTGTTTACATTTAGAGTCTTTGTTTACATTTGTAGTTTGTTTGCATTTAGAGTGTCTGATTACAGTTGTAGTCTTTGTTAACATTTAGAGTGTTTACATTTAGAGGCTTGTTTAAATTTGCTGCCTTTGTTTACATCTGTATTTTTTGTTTACATTTGTAGTTTTTGTTTACATGAGGAGTCTGTTTACATTCAGAGTCTTTGTTTACATTTACAGTCTTTGTTTACATATGTAGTCTTTATTTATATTTGTAGTTTTTCATTATATGTAGAATGTTTGTTTACATTTAGAGTGTTTGTTTACATTTAGATTCTTTGTTTACATATGTAGTCTTTGTGCACATTTAAAGTCTTTGTTTACATTTAGAGTCTGTTTATATTAGAGTCTGTTTATATTAGAGTCTGTTTATATTTGTAGTCTTTGTTTACATTTAGTCTTTGTTACATTTAGATTCTTTGTTTACATTTAGAGTTTGTTTACACTTACGGTCTTTGTTTACATTGTATTCTTTATTTCCATTTGTCGTCTTTGTTTACATTCAGAGTCTGTTTACATTTGTAATCTTTGTTTACATTTAGAGTCTGTTTACATTTCTAGTCGTTGTTTACATTCAGATTCTTTGTTTACATTTGTAGTCTTTGTTTACATTCAGATTCTTTGTTTACATTTGTACACTCTGTTTGCATTTAGAGTCTCTGTTTACATTTGTAGTCTCTGTTAATATTTACAGTCTTTGTAAACTTTAGAGTGTTTACATTTAGAGTTTTTGTTTAAATTTGCGGTTTTTGTTTACATTTGTAGTTTTGTTTACATGAAGAGTGTTTACATTCAGAGTCTTTGTTTACGTTTAGAGTCTTTGTTTACATATGTAGTCGTTATTTACATTTGTAGTTTTTGTTTACATATAGAGTCTTCGTTTACATTAAGAGTCTTTGTTTACATATGTGGTCTGTTTACTTTTAGAGTCTGTTTATATTAGAGTCAGTTTATATTTGTAGTCTTTGTTTATATTTAGATTCTTTGTTTACATTTAGAGTTTTTGTTTACAGTTGCGGTCTTTGATTACATTGGTATTCTTTGTATTTGTAGTTTTTGTTTACATTTAGAGTGTTAGTTTACATTTAGAGTCCTTGTGTACATATGTAGTCTTTCTTTACATTTAGAGACTTTGTTTACAATTTTCATCTTTTTTACATTTAGAGTCTGTTTTATATTTAAAGTTTTTGTTTACATTTCTAGTCTTTGTTTATATTTAGAGTCTTTCTTTTCATTTGTAATCTTTGTTTTTATATAGAGATTTTGTTTACATTTAGTCTTTGTTTACATTTAGAGTGTTTATATTTGTAATCATTGTTTACAATTAGAGTCTGTTTACATTTCTAGTCTTTGTTTACGTATAGAAACTTTACATATATTTGTAGTTTTGGTTAACATTTTGTCTTTGTTTACATTTAGAGTTTTTGTTTACATTTGCAGTCGTTGTTTAAATTTGCAGTCTTTGTTTACATTTGTAGTCTCTGTTTGCATTTAGAGATTTGTTTACATTTGCAGCGTTTGTATTCATTTACAGTCTTTGTTTACATATGTAGTCTTTGTTCACATTTAGAGTCTTTGTTTATTAAAGTCTTCGTTTACATTTGTAGTCTTTTTTACATATAGAGAGTTTGTTTACATTTAGAGCATTTGTTTACTTTTGTAGTCTTTGTTTACATTTAGTCTGTTTACATTTGTAATCTTCGTTTGCATTTAGATTCTTTGTTTACATTTGTAATCTTTGTTTACATTTAGAGTTCTTATTTTAAAGTCGTTGTTTACATTTGTAGTCTTTGTTTACATATTTAGACTGTTTGAAATTTAGAGTCTTTGTAAACTTTTGTAGTCTTTGTTTACATTTAGAGACTTTGTTTACATTTGTAGTTTTTGTTTACACTTAGAGTTTTTTTTCAATTTAGTGTGTTCTTTTACATATGTAGTGCTTGTTTACATTTAGAGTCTGTTTTCCAGTTACAGTCTTTGTTTACATTTCTAGTCTTTGTTTACATATAGGAATTTTGTTTACATTATGTGTCTTTGTTAACATTGGTAATCTTTGTTTACATTTAGAGTCTGTTTACATTTATAGTATTTGTTAACATTCAGTCTTTGTTTACATGTTTCTTTAGATTTAGAGTGTTTGTTTATATTCGTAATCTTTGTTAACATGTAGAGTGTTTGTTTACAGTTGTAGCGGTTTACTTTTGTAGTCTTTGTTTACTTTTGCAGTTTTTGTTTACATTTAGAGTCTTTATTTTAAAGTCGTTGTTTACATTTGTAGATTTTGTTTACATTTAGAGACTTTGTTTACATTTGTAGTCTTTGTTTACATTTGTCGTCTTTGTTTACATCAAGAGTCTTTTTTTATATATAAAGTCTTTGTTTATATTTGTAGTCTTTGTTTACTTTAAGTCATTGATTACAATTGTAGTCTTTGTTTATATTTGACGTCTTTGTTTACATTTAGAGTCTGTTTACAGTTCTAGTCTTTGTTTACGTACAGAAACTTTGTTCACACTTGTAGTCTTTGTTTACATTTTTAATATTTCTTTACATTTAGAGTTTTTATTTACATTTGCAGTATTTGTTTACATATGTTGTCTTTGTTTAAGTTTAGAGTCTTTGTTTACATTTAGAGATTTTAATTACATTTCTCGTCTCTGTTTGCATTTAGAGTCTTTGTTTACATTTGTAGTCTTTGTTAATATTTAGAGTCTTTGTTTACTATTAGAGCCTTTGTTTACATTTGTACTGTTTGTTTACGTTTATAGTCTGTTTATATTAGAGTCTGTTTACATTTCTAGTCTTTGTTTACATTTAGTCTTTTTAACGTTTAGAGTCTTTGTTTACATTTGAAGTTTTTGTTTAAATTTGCGGTCTTTGTTTACATTTATATTCTTTGTTTACATTAAAAGTCTTTTTTTACATTTACAGTCTTTGTATAGATTTAGAGTCTTTGTTTACATATGTAGTCTTTGTTTACAGTTGTAGTTCTTGTTTACATTTAGAGTTTTTTTAAATTTAGAGTGTTTGTTTACATATGTTGTCCTTGTTTACATTTAGAGTCTGTTTTACATTTACAGTCTCTGTTTACATTTACAGTCTTTGTTTACATATAGGAATTTTGTTTACATTAATTGTCTTTGTTAACATTGGTAGTCTTTGTATACATTTAGAGTCTGTTTACATTTGTAGTCTTTGTTTACATTTGTAGTCTTTGGTAACATTCAGACTCATTGTTTACATTTAGAATGTTTCTTTAGATTTAGAGTGTTTGTTTATATTTGTAATGTTCGTTAAAAATGTAGAGTGTTTGTTTACAGTTGTAGTCGGTTTACATTTGTAGTCTTTGTTTACATCAAGAGTCTTTTTTTAAGTCTTTGTTTATATTTGTAGCCTTTCTCTACATATAGCCTTTGCTTATATTTGTAGTCTTAGTTTACAATTGTCATCTTTTCTTATATTTGTAATATTTGTTTACATTTATGATCTTTTTTACATTTCTATTGTTTACGTTTAGAAACTTTGTTTACATTTAAAGATTTTGTTTACATTTGTAGTGTTTGTTTACATCGAGTCTTTTTATATTTAAAGACTTTGTTTTCTTTTGTGTTTATATAGAGAGACTTTGTTTACATTTGGAATCTTTGTTTTAATTTGTAGTCTTTGTTTACATTTAGAGTATTTGGTTACATTTGTTGACTTTGTTTCCATTTGTCGTTTTTGTTTACATTCAGAATCTGTTTACATTTGTCATCTTTGTTTACATTTGGAGTCTGTTTACATTTCTAGTATTTGTTTACGTATAGAAATTTTTTTACATTTAGCGTCTTTGTTTACATATTTCGTCTTTGTTTACATTTAGAGTCTGTTTACATTTGTAGTCTGTTTGCATTTAGAGTGTCTGTTTACATTTGTAATCTTTGTTAATATTTACAGACTTTGTTAATATTTAGAGTGTTTACATTTAGAGTTTTTGTTTGAATTTGCTGTCTTTGTTTACATCTTTAATCTTTATTTACATTTATAGTTTTCGTTTACATGAAGAGTCTGTTTACATTCAGAGTCTGTTACATTTAGAGTCTTTGTTTACATATGTAGTCTTTATTTACATTTGTAGTTTTTTTTCAAATATAGAGTGTTTGTTTACATTTAGAGAGTTTGTTTACATTTAGATTCTTTGTTTACATATGTAGACTTTGTGTACATTTAAAGTCTTTGTTTACATTTAGAGTCTGTTAATATTTGTAATTTTTGTTTACATTCAGTCTTTGTTAACATTTAGATTATTTGTTTACATTTAGACTTTTTGTTTACATTTGCGGTCTTTGTTAACATTTCTATTCTTTGTTTGCACTTGTAGTTTTTTTTTACATTTAGATTGTTTGTTTGCATTTAGAGTCTTTGTTTAAATATGTAGTCCTTGCTTACATTTAGAGTCTTTTTATTACGTTTAGAGACTTTGTTTAGATCTAGAGAATTTGTTTAATTTTTTTTTACATTTAGAGTCTGTTTTACATTTAGAGTTTTTGTTTACATTTCTAGTCTTTGTTTACATTTAGAGTGGTTACATTTGTAGTCTTTGTTTATATTTAGTCTTTGTTTATATTTGAAATTTTGGTTTACATTTGCAGTCTTTGTTTATATTTGTAAATTTTGTTTACGTTTAGAGTCTTTGTTTACATTTAGAGTATTTATATTTGTAATCTTTGTTAACATGTAGAGTCTTTCTTTCTCTTTGTAGTCTGCTTACATTTGTAGTCTGTTTACATTTGTAGTCCTTGTTTACATGAAGAGTCTTTCTTTATATTTAAAGTCTTTGTTTACATTTGTAGTTTTGTTAACATGTAGAGACTTTGTTTACCTGTAAAGACTTTGTTTACATTTGTAGTCTTTGTTTACATTTGTAGTCTTTGCTTACATTTAGAGTGCCTTTGTTTACATTTGTAGTTTTTGTTAACATTTAGAGTCTTTGTTCACATTTAAAGTTTTTCTTTACATTTGCAGTCTTTGTTGACATTAGTAGTTTTTGCTTATATTTAGAGTCTTTGTTTACATTTGTAGTCTTTGTTAATATTTAGATTCTTTGTTTACATTTAAAGCCTTTGTTTACCTATAGTCCTTGCTTATATTTGTAGTCTTAGTTTACACTTGTCGTGTTTGTTTACAATTAGAGTTTTTTACATTTGTAATATTTGTGTACATTTAGGGTCCTTGTTTACATTTATATTCTTTGTTTACGTTAAGAAACTTTGTTTACATTTAGAGATTTTGTTTACATTGCAGTGTTTGTTTACATCGAGTCTTATATTTAAAGACCTTTTTTTCATTTGTAGTCTTTGTTTACATATAGAGGCTTTGTTTACACTTAGAATCTTTGTTTGAATTTGTAGTCTGTTTACTTTTAGAGTCTTTGGTTACATTTGTAGTCTTTGTTTACATTCAGAGTCTGTTTACATTTGTAATCTTTGTTTACATAGAGAAACTGTCTTTACTGTTAGAGTCTTTGTTTACATATTTTGCCTTTGTTTACATTTAGAGTCTTTGTTTACATTTGAAGTCTGTTTGCATTTAGAGTGTCTGTTTACATTTGTAGTCTTTGTTAATATTTACAGTCTTTGTTAATATTTAGCGTGTTTACATTTAGAGTTTTTGTTTTAATTTGCGGTCTTTGTTTACATCTGTATTCTTTGTTTATATTTGTAGTTTTTGTTTACATGAAGAGTCTGTTTACATTCAGAGTCTTTGTTTATATTTAGAGTCATTTTGAAATATGTAGTCTTTATTTACATTTGTAGTTTTGTTAACATATAGAGTCTCTGTTTACATTTACAGTCTTTGGTTACATATGTAGTCTGTTTACATTTAGAGTCTGTTTATAGTCTGTTTTCATAAGTAGTGCTTGTTTACATTTAGAGTCTGTTTTTCAGTTAGAGTCTTTGTTTACATTTCTAGTCTTTGTTTACATATAGGAATTTTGTTTACATTATGTGTCTTTGTTAAAATTGGTAGTCTTTGTTTACATTTAGAGTCTGTTTACATTTATAGTATTTGTTAACATTCAGTCTTTGTTTACATTTAGAATGTTTCTTTAGATTTAGAGTGTTTATATTTGTAATTTTTGTTAACATTCAGAGTCTTTGTTTACATTTAGAATGTTTCTTTAGATTTAGAGTGTTTGTTTATATTTGTAATCTTTGTTAACATGTAGAGTGTTTGTTTACAGTTGTAGTCGGTTTACTTTTGTAGTCTTTGTTTACATTTGCAGTCTTTGTTTACATTTAGAGTCTTTATTTTAAAGTCGTTGTTTACATTTGCAGATTTTGTTTACATTTAGAGACTTTGTTTACATTTGTAGTCTTTGTTTACATTTGTCGTCTTTGTTCACATTAAGAGTCTTTTTTTATATATAAAGTCTATGTTTATATTTGTAGTCTTTGTTTACTTTAAGTCTTTGATTACATTTGTAGTCTTTGTTTGCATTTGACGTCTTTGTTTACATTTAGAGTCTATTTACAGTTCTAGTCTTTGTTTACGTACAGAAACTTTGTTTACATTTGTAGTTATTGTTTACAATTTTAGTCTTTGTTCACACTTGTAGTCTTTGTTTACATTTTTAATTTTTAATATTTATAGTCTTTCTTTACATTTAGAGTTTTTATTTACATTTGGAGTATTTGTTTACATTTGTTGTCTTTGTTTAAGTTTAGAGTCTTTGTCTACATTTACAGATTTTAATTACATTTCTCGTCTCTGTTTGCATTCAGAGTCTGTTCACATTTGTAGTCATTGTTAATATTTAGAGTCTTTGTTTACAATTAGAGCCTTTGTTTACATTTATAGTGTTTGTTTACGTTTATAGTCTGTTCATATTAGAGTCTGTTTACATTTGTAGTCTTTGTTTACATTTGTCGTCTTTGTTCACATCAAGAGTCTTTTTTTATATATAAAGTCTATGTTTATATTTGTAGTCTTTGTTTACTTTAAGTCTTTGATTACATTTGTAGTCTTTGTTTGCATTTGACGTCTTTGTTTACATTTAGAGTCTATTTACAGTTTTAGTCTTTGTTTACGTACAGAAACTTTGTTTACATTTGTAGTTATTGTTTACAATTGTAGTCTTTGTTCACACTTGTAGTCTTTGTTTTCATTTTTAATTTTTAATATTTATAGTCTTTCTTTACATTTAGAGTTTTTATTTACATTTGCAATATTTGTTTACATTTGTTGTCTTTGTTTAAGTTTAGAGTCTTTGTCTACATTTAGTTTTTTAATTACATTTCTCGTCTCTGTTTGCATTCAGAGTCTGTTCACATTTGTAGTCATTGTTAATATTTAGAGTCTTTGTTTACAATTAGAGCCTTTGTTTACATTTATAGTGTTTGTTTACGTTTATAATCTGTTCATATTAGAGTCTGTTTACATTTCTAGTCTTTGTTTACATTTCTAGTATTTGTTTACATTTAGTCTTTTTTAACGTTTAGAGTCTTTGTTTACATTTAGAGTTCTTGTTTAAATTTGCGGTCTTTGTTTACATTTGCATTCTTTGTTTACATTAAGAGTCTTTTTTTACATTTACAGTCTTTGTTTAGATTTAGAGTCTTTTTTTACATATGTAGTCTTTGTTTACAGTTGTAGTCCTTGTTTACATTTAGAGTTTTTTTAAATTTAGAGTGTTTGTTTACATATGTGTTCCTTGTTTACATTTAGAGTCTGTTTTACATTTACAGTCTCTGTTTACATTTACAGTCTTTGTTTACATATAGGAATTTTGTTTACATTAATTGTCTTTGTTAACATTGGTAGTCTTTGTATACATTTAGAGTCTGTTTACATTTGTAGTCTTTGTTTACATTTGTAGTCTTTGGTAACATTCAGACTCATTGTTTACATTTAGAATGTTTCTTTAGACTTAGAGTGTTTGTTTATATTTGTAATCTTCGTGAAAAATGTAGAGTGTTTGTTTACAGTTGTAGTCGGTTTACATTTGTAGTCTTTGTTTAAGTCAAGAGTCTTTTTTAAAGTCTTTGTTTATATTTTTAGCCTTTCTCTACATATAGCCTTTGCTTATATTTGTAGTCTTAGTTTACAATTGTCATCTTTTTCAATATTTGTAATATTTGTTTACATTTATGGTCTTTTTTACATTTCTATTGTTTACGTTAAGAAACTTTGTTTACATTTAAAGATTTTGTTTTCTTTTGTAGTCTTTGTTTACATATAGAGACTTTGTTTACATTTGGAATCTTTGTTTTAATTTGTAGTCTTTGTTTACACTTAGAGTATTTGGTTACATTTGTAGACTTTGTTTCCATTTGTCGTTTTTGTTTACATTCAGAATCTGTTTACATTTGTAATCTTTGTTTACATTTGGAGTCTGTTTACATTTCTAGTATTTGTTTACGTATAAAATTTTTTTTACATTTAGAGTCTTTGTTTACGTATTTCGTCTTTGTTTACATTTGTAGTCTGTTTGCATTTAGAGTGTCTGTTTACATTTGTAGTCTTTGTTAATATTTAGGTTCTTTGTTTACATTTAATGCCTTTGTTTACCTATAGTCTTTGCTTATATTTGTAGTGTTAGTTTACACTTGTCGTCTTTGTTTACAATTAGAGTTTTTACATTTGTAATATTTGTTTACAATTAGAGTTTTTACATTTGTAATATTTGTTTACATTTAGGGTCCTTGTTTACATTTATATTCTTTGTTTACGTTAAGAAACTTTGTTTACATTTAGAGATTTTGTTTACATTGCAGTGTTTACATCGAGTCTTATATTTAAAGACTTTTTTTCATTTGTAGTCTTTGTTTACATATAGAGACTTCGTTTACATTTAGAATCTTTGTTTTAATTTGTAGTCTATGTTTACATTTAGAGTCTTTGGTTACATTTGAAGTCTGTTTGCATTTAGAGTTTCTGTTTACATTTGTAGTCTTTGTTAATATTTACAGTCTATGTTAATATTTAGCGTGTTTACATTTAGAGTTTTTGTTTAAATTTGCGGTCTTTGTTTACATCTGTATTCTTTGTTTATATTTGTAGTTTTTGTTTACATAAAGAGTCTGTTTACATTCAGAGTCTTTGTTTATATTTAGAGTCATTTTTAAATATGTAGCCTTAATTTACATTTGTAGTTTTTGTTAACATATAGAGTCTTTGTTTACATTTACAGTCTTTGTTTACATATGTAGTCTGTTTACATTTAGAGTCTGTTTATATTAGAGCTGTTTTTATTTGTAGTCTTTGTTTACATTTAGATTCTTTGTTTACATATGTAGACTTTGTGTACATTTAAAGTCTTTGTTTACATTTAGAGTCTGTTAATATTTGTAATTTTTGTTTACATTTAGTCTTTGTTAAACATTAGATTCTTTGTTTTTATTTAGACTTTTTGTTTACATTTGCGGTCTTTGTTTACATTTGTTTTCTTTGTTTGCAATTGTAGTTTTTTTTTACATTTAGAGTCTGCTTACATTTAGAGTCTTTTTTTACATTTAGAGGCTTTGTTTAGGTCTAGAGAATTTGTTTACATATTTTTTACATTTAGAGTCTATTTTACATTTAGAGTTTTTATTTACATTTCTACTCTCTGTTTACATTTAGAGACTGTTTATATTTGTAGGGCGAGTCAAGAATCTTTGTTTACATTTTGAGTCTTTGTTTACATTTGTAGTCTTTGTGTACATTTGTCGTCTTTGTTTACATTTAGAATGTTAACATTTGTAATCTTTGTTTATATTTAGTCTTTGTTGACATTCAAAACTTTTGTTTACATTTGAAGTCTTTGTTTATATTTGTAAATTTTGTTTACGTTTAGAGTCTTTGTTACATTTAGAGTATTTATATTTGTAATCTTTAATAACATGTAGAGACTTTTTTTCCATTTGTAGTCTTTATTTACATATGGAGACTGTTTACATTTAGAGATTTTGTTTACATATCTTGTCTTTGTTTACATTTAGAGTTTAGTTTATTTACAGTCTTTGTTTACATTTGTAGTCTTTGTTTACAATTGTCGTCTTTGCTTACATTTAGAGCCTGTTTACATTTGTAATCTTTGTTTACATTTAGAGTCTGCTTACATTTCTATTTTTTGTTTACGTATGGAATCTTTGTTTACATTTTTCGTCTTTTTTACATTTAGAATTTTTGTTTGCATTTCTAATCTTTGTTTACATTTAGAGTCGGTTTAAATTTCCAAGGGCCAGACAAGAGTCTTTGTTTACACTTTTGCATACACCTTTGCTTACAAGCCTGCTTACTGCTTGCATACATTTGTAGTCTTTGTTTACATTTAGAAATTTTACATTTGTAATTTTTGTTTACATTTAGAATCTGTTTACATTTCTAGTCTTTGTTTTAGTGTAGAAACTTTACATAATTTGTAGTTTTGTTTACATTTGCAGTCTTTGTTTACATTTGTAGTTTTGTTTACATTTGCAGTTTTTGTTTACATTTGTAGTCTCTTTTTGCATTTAGAGTCTTTGTTTACAATTGTAGTCTTTGTTTACATATAGTGTCTTTGTTTACATTTAGAGTATTTATATTTGTAAATTTGTACTCTTTCTTAATACGTAGAGTCTTTTTTACATTTGTAGTCTCTTCACATTTGTAGTTCACATTTAGAGTCTGTTTACATTTCTTATCTTTGTTTATGCATAGAATCTTTGTTTACATTTGTAGTCTTTGTTTACATTTTTAGTCTTTGTTTACATTTAGGGACTGTTTACATTTAGAGACTTTGTTAACATATGTATTCTTTGTTTACATTTAGAGCCCTTGTTTATTTAAAGTGTTTACTTTTGTAGTCTTTTTTTACATTTAGAGACTTTGTTTACATTTAGTGTCTCTGTTTACTTTTGTAGTCTGTTTACATTTGTCATCTTTGTTTACATTTTGTGTCTGTTTACATTTGTAATCTTTGTTTACATTAAGAATTTGTTTACATTTCTCGTCTTATTTAGAGTCTGTTTACATTTCTCGTCTTTGTTTATTTATAGAATCTTTGTTTACATTTGTAGTGTTTGTTTACATTTAGAGACTTTTTTACATTTGTCGTCTCTGTTTACATTTAGAGTCTTTGTTTACATTTGTAGCCTGTTTGCCTTTAGATTCTTTGTTTACATTTGGAGTCTCTTTTATTATTCAGAACCTTTGTTTACCTTTATAGCCTTTGTTTACATTTGTAGTCTTTGTTTACATTTAGAGTATGTTTACATTTGTAATGTTTCTTTACATTTAGTCTTTGTTAACATTTATTTTGTAGTCTCTGTTTGCATTTAGAGTCGTTGTTTACATTTATAGTCTTTGTTTACATTTAGAGTCTTTGTTTACATTTAGAGTATTTTTTTTTTGTAATCTTTGTTAACATGTAGAGTCTTTTTTTACATTTGTAGTCTGTTTACATTTGTAATCCTTGTTTACATCAAGAGGCTTTTTTATATTTGAAGTCTTTTTTTATATATAGAGACTGTTTACATTCAGAGACTTTGTTTACATATGTAGTCTTTGTTTACATTTAGAGTCTTTGTTTACATTTAGAGTCTTTGTTTACTTTTGTAGTCTGTTTAAATTTATCCTCTGTTTACATTTAGTCTGTTTAAATTTGTAATCTTTGTTTACATTTAGAGTGTTTACATTTGTAATCTTTGTTTACATTTAGAGTCTGTTTACATTTCTCGTCTTTGTTTACGTATAGATTCTTTGTTTACATTTGTAGTCTTTGTTTACATTTGTAGTTTTTGTTGACGTTTGTAGTCTTTGTTTACATTAGTAGTTTTTGTTTATATTTAGAGTCTTTGTTTACATTTAGAGACTTTTTTATTTGTCGTCTTTGTTTACATTTAGAGTCTTTGTTTACATTTGTACTCTCTGTTTGCATTTATAGTCTTTGTTTTTATTTGGAATCTCTGTTAATATTCAGTCTTTGTTTACATTTATAGCCTTTGTTTACATTTGTAGTTTACATTTTGAGTTTGTTTACATATATAGTGTTTGTTTACATTTAGTCTTTGTTAAAATTTGTCTTTGTTTTCTTTTAGAATTTTTGTTTTAAATTGCGGTCATTGTTTACATTTGTATTTTTTGTTTACATTTGTAGTTTACATTAAGAGTCTTATTACATTTAGAGTCTTTGTTTACATTTAGAGTCTGATTAAATTTAGAGACTTTGTTTACATTAGTCGTTTTTTTACATTTAGAGTCTTTGTTTACATTTCCAGTGTTTGATTACAGATAGATACTTTGTTTTCATTAGGTGTGTTTGTTTAGGTTTATAGTCTTTGTTTACATTTCTAGTGTTTGATTACAGATAGAAACTTTATACAATTTTTGTTAAAATCACAATCAACTGAGGAAGTAATGCTGATCGGTTGTCGGCCTGGATAGCCCAATTGGTAGAGCATTGACCTTGTGTCAATGATCCGGGGTTCAACTCCAGCTCCAGGCATTATTTTAACTCAGTCGGAAAAATAAAATTTCATTAAAATAGAAACTTTGTTTACATTAAGTGTCTTTGTTTAGATTGGTAGTCTTTGTTAACATTTAGAGTCTATTTACATTTGTAGCCTTTGTTTACATTTGTAGTCTTTGTTAACATTCGGACTCTTTGTTTACATTTAGAATCTTTCTTTACATTTATATTGTTTATTTATATTTGTAATCTTTGCCAACATTTAGAGTCATTGTTTACATATGTAGTCTTTGTTTACATTTACAGCCTGTTTAAATTTAGAGACTTTGTTTACATTCGTCGTTTTTTTACATTTAGAGTCTGTACACATATCTAGTCTTTGTTTACGTATAGAAACTTTACATACATTTGTAGTTTTAGTTAACATTTAGTCTTTGTTTACATCTACAGTTTTTGTTTACATTTGCAGTCTTTGTTTACATTTGCAATCTTTGTTTACATTTGTAGTCTCTGTTTGCATTTAGAGACTTTGTTTACATTTGTAGTGTTTGTTTACATATAGAGTCTTTGTTTACATATGTCGTCTTTGTTTACATTTAGAGTCTTTGTTTATTTAAAGTCTTTGTTTACATTTAGAGTCTTTTTTTACATATTGAGAACTTGTTTACATTTAGAGCCTTTGTTTACTTTTGTAGTCTTTGTTTTCATTTGTAGTCTTTGTTTACGTTTGTCGTCTTTGTTTACATCAAGAGACTTTTTTTATATTTAAAGTCTTTGTTTACATTTGTAGTCTTTGTTTACATTTAGTCGGATGACATTTGTAGTCTTTGTTTACATTTGACGTCTTTGCTTACATTTAGAGTCTGTTTACATTTGTAATCTTTGTTTACAATTAGAGTTTTTATTTACATTTGCAGTCTTTGTTTACATTTGTTGTTTTTGTTTAAGTTTAGATTCTTTGTTTACATTTAGAGATTTTAATTCCATTTCTCGTCTTTCTTTACATTTAGAGTCTCTGTTTGCATTTAGACTCTTTGTTTATATTTGTAGTCTTTGTTAATATTTAGAGTCTTTGTTTACATTTGTAGTCATCTTATATTTGTAGTCCATGTTTACATCAAGAGTCTTTTTTTTATATTTAAAGTCTTTTTTTACATATAGAGACTGTTTACATTCAGAGACTTTGTTTAACTATGTAGTCTTTGTTTACATTTAGAGTGTTTGTTTACTTTTGTAGTCTGTGTACATTTAGAGTCTGTTTACATTTGTAATCTTTGTTCACATTTAGAGTCTGTTTACATTTCTCGTCTTTGTTTACGTATAGAATCTTTGCTTACATTTGTAGTCTTTGTTTACATTTGTAGTTTTTGTTGACATTTGCAGGCTTTGTTTACATTAGTAGTTTTCGTTTATATTTAGAGTCTTTGTTTACATTTAGAGATTTTTTTATTTGTTGTCTTTGTTTACATTTAGAGTCTTTGTTTACATTTGTACTCTTTGTTTGCATTTAGAGTCTTTGTTTACATTTGGAGTCTCTGTTAATATTCAGTCTTTGTTTACATTTATAGCCTTTGTTTACATTTGTAGTCTATGTTTACATTTAGAGTCTGTTTACATTTGTAATGTTTGTTTACATTTAGTCTTTGTTAAAATTTATTGTCTTTGTTTTCTTTTAGAATTTTTGTTTTAATTTGCGGTCATTGTTTACATTTGTAGTTTTTGTTTACAATTTGTAGTTTTTGTTTACATTAAGAGTCTTTTTATATTAGTCTTTGTTTACATATATAGTCTTTGTTTACATTTAGAGTCTGATTAAATTTAGAGACTTTGTTTACATTTGTCGTTTTTTTACATTTAGAGTCTTTGTTTACATTTCCAGTGTTTGATTACAGATAGATACTTTGTTTACATTAAGTGCCTTTGTTTAGATTGGTAGTCTTTGTTTACATTTCTAGTGTTTGATTACAGATAGAAACATTATACAATTTTTATTAAAATCACAATTAACTGAGGGAGTAATGCTGATCGGTTGTCGGCCTGGATAGCCCAATTGGTAGAGCCTTGACCTTGTAAGTTAATGATCCGGGGTTCAACTCCCGCTCCAGGCATTATTTTCACTCAGTGGGAAAAATAAAATTTCATCAAGATAGAAACTTTGTTTACATTAAGTGTCTTTGTTTAGATTGGTAGTTTTTGTTGACATTTAGAGTCTATTTACAATTGTAGCCTTTGTTTACATTTTTAGTCTTTGTTAACATTCGGAGTCTTTGTT
This sequence comes from Salticus scenicus, assembly GCA_963930645.1. Lineage (NCBI taxonomy): Eukaryota > Metazoa > Arthropoda > Arachnida > Araneae > Salticidae > Salticus > Salticus scenicus. The sequence continues at coordinate 31,655,564 of OZ005649.1, forward strand.
AACATTTAGAATCTTTCTTTACATTTATATTGTTTATTTATATTTGTAATCTTTGCTAACATTTAGAGTCGTTGTTTACATATGTAGTCTTTCTTTACTTTTAGAGCCTGTTTAAATTTAGGGACTTTATTTACATTCGTCGTTTTTTTTTACATTTAGAGTCTGTGCACATATCTAGTCTTTGTTTACGTATAGAAAATTTACATACATTTGTAGTTTTAGTTAACATTTAGTCTTCGTTTACATTCAGAGTTTTTGCTTACATTTGCTGTCTTTCTTTACATTTGCAGACTTTATTTACATTTAGAACCTTTGTTGACATTTGTAGTCTATGTTTGTATTTAGAGTCTTTGTTTACATATGTAGTCTTTGTTTACATATGTAGTCTTTGTTTACATTTAGAGTCTTTGTTTATTTAAATTCTTTGTTTACATTTAGAGTCTTTTTTACATATGGAGAATTTGTTTACTTTTAGTTTCTTTGTTTACATTTGTAGTCTTTGTTTACATTTGTAGTCTTTGTTTACATTTAGAGACTTTGTTTACGTTTGTAGTCTTTGTTTATATTTTTCGTCTTTTTTTACATCAAGAGACTTTTTTTATATTTATTTAGTCGGATTACATTTGTAGTCTTTGTTTACATATGACGTCTTTGCTTACATTTAGAGTCTGTTTACATTTGTAATCTTTGTTTATATTTAGAGTCTGTTTACATTTCTAGTCTTTGTTTACACATGTAGTCTTTGTTTACATTTGTAATTTTTTTAACATTTAGAGTCTTTGTTTACATTTGTAATTTTTTTAACATTTAGAGTCTTTGTTTACATTTAGAGATTTTAATTACATTTCTCTTCTTTCTTTGCATTTAGAGTCTTTGTTTAAATTTGTAGTCTCTGTTTGCATTTAGTGTCTTTGTTTATATTTGTAGTCTTTGTTAATATTTAGAGTCTTTGTTTACAATTAGAGCCTCTGTTTACATTTGTAGTGTTCATTTACATTTAGAATCTGTTTAGACTAGAGTGTGTTTACATTTCTAGTCTTATTTTACATATAGTCTTTTTTAACGTTTAGAATCTTTGTTTACATTTAGAGTTTTTGTTTAAATTTGCAGTCTTTGTTTACATTTGTATTCTTTGTTTACATAAAGCGTCTTTTTTTACATTCAGTCTTTGTATACATTTAGAGTCTTTACTTACATATGTGGTCTTTGTTTACATTTGTAGTTTTTGTTTACACATAGGAATTTTGTTTACATTGTCTTTTTCAACATTGGTAGTCTTTGTTTACATTTAGAGTTTTTTTACATTTGTAGTCTTTGTTAACGATCAGAGTCTTTGTTTACATTTAGAATTTTTGTTTACATTTGCAGTCTTTGTTTACATTAGTGGTTTTTGCTTATATTTAGAGTCTTTGATTACATTTAGAGACTTTGTTTACATTTAGAGTCTTTGTTTACATTTGTAGTCTCTGTTTGGATTTAGAGTCTTTGTTAATATTTAGAGTCTTTGTTTACATTTGGAGCCTTTGTTTACGTATAGTCTTTGCTTATATTTATAGTCTTAGTTTACACCTGTCGTATGTTTATATTTAGAGTCTTTTTACATTTGTAATATTGTTTACATTTAGGGTCTTTGTTTACATTACTATTCTTTGTTTATGTTAAGAAACTTTGTTTACATTTAGAGATTTTGTTTACATTTGTAGTGATTGATTACATCGAGTCTTTTTATATTTAAAGACTTTGTTTTCATTTGTAGTCTTTTTTTACATATAGAGACTTTGTTTACATTTAGAATCTTTGTTTTAATTTGTAGTCTTTGTTTACTTTCAGAGTCTTTGGTTACATTTGTACTCCTTGTTTACATTTAGAGTCTGTTTACATTTGTAATCTTTGTTTACATTTAGAGTCTGTTTATATTTCTAGTCTTTGTTTGCGTATAGAAACTTTGTTTTCATTTAGAGTCTTTGTTTACATATTTTGTCTTTGTTTACATTTAGAGTCTTTGTTTACATTTGTAGTCTGTTTGCATTTAGAGTGTCTGTTTACATTTGTCGTCTTTATTTACATTTAGAGTGTTTGCATTTGTAATCTTTGTTTAAATTTAGAGTCTGTTTTCATTTCTAGTCTTCGTTTATGTATAGAAACTTTACATACAATTGTAGTTTTTGTTAACATTTAGAGTCTTTGTTTACATTTAGAGTTTTTGTTTACATTTGCAGTTTTTGTTTACATCTGTATTCTTTGTTTATATTTGTAGTATTTGTTTACATGAAGAGTCTGTTTACATTCAGAGTCTGTTTATATTTAGAATCTTTGTTTACATATGTAGTCTTTATTTACGTTTGTAGTTTTTGTTAACATATAGAGTCTCACGTATAGAATCTTTGTTTACATTTACAGTCTCTGCATACATATGTAGTCTGTTTACATTTAGATTCTGTTTATATTAGAGTCTGTTTATATTAGTAGTCTTGTTTTTCATTTAGTCTTTGTTAACATTTAGATTCTTTGTTTTTATTTAGAATTTTTGTTTACATTTACGGTCTTTTTTTACATTTGTATTCTTTGTTTGCATTTGTAGTTTTTGTTGACATTTAGAGTATTTGCTTACATATGTACACTTTGTTTACATTTAGAGTATTTGTTTACATTCAGAGACTTTGTTTAGATTCAAAGAATTTGTTTACATTTTTCGTCTTTTTTACATTTAGAGTTTTAGTTTACATTTCTAATCTTTGTTTACATTTGGAGTCTGTTTACATTTCCAGGGGCCAGTCAAGAATCTTTGTTTACATTTAAAGTCTTTGTTTACATATAGAGATTTTGTTTACATTTAGACTTTGTTTACATTTGTATTCTTTGTTTACATTTAGAATGTTTACATTTGTAATCTTTGTTTAAATTTAGAGTTTGTTTACATTTCTAGTCTTTGTTTATGTATAGAAACTTTCCATACATTTGTAGTTCTTGTTAACATTTAGAGTCTTTGTTTACATTTAGAGTTTTTGTTTAAATTTGCTGTTTATGTTTACATTTGTAGTCTGTTTGCATTTAGAGACTTTTTTACTTTTAGAATCTTTGTTTACATTTAGACTACTTGTATTTGTAATCTTTGTTAACATGTAGAGTCTTTTTTTACATTTGTAGACTGTTTACATTTGTAGTCCTTGTTTACATCAAGAGTCTTTTTTATATTTCTTTGTTTACATTTGTTTTCTTTGTTTACAAATAGAGACTGTTTACATTCAGAGACTTTATTTACATATGTAGTCTTTGTTTACATTTAGAGTCTGTTTATTTAAAGTGTTTACTTTTTTAGTCTTTTTTTACATATAGAGACTTTGTTTATATTTGTAGTCTGTTTACATTTGTAGTCTTTGTTTACATCAAGAGTCTTTTTTTATATTTAAAGTCTTTGTTTACATTTGTTGTCTTTGTTTACATTTAGAGTCTGTTTACATTTGTAATCTTTGATTAAATTTAGAGTCTGTTTACATTTCTCGTCTTTGTTCACGTGTAGAATCTTTGTTTACATTTGTAGTCTTTGTTTACATTTGTAGTCTTTGTTTACATTTAGAGTCTTTCCTTACATTTGTAGTTTTTATTTGCATTTAGTGTCTTTGTTTACATTTAGAGTTTTTTTTGCATTTGTAGACTTTGTTTACATTAGTAGTTTTTATTTATATTTAGTGTCTTTGTTTACATTTAGAGACTTTGTTTACATTTGTCGCCTTTGTTTACATTTAGAGTCTTTGTTTACATTTGTAGTCTCTGTTTGCCTTTGGAGTCTTTGTTTACATTTGGAGTCTTTGTCAATATTCATAGTCTTTGTTTACATTTATAGCCTTTGTTTACATTTGTAGTCTTTGTTTACATTTAGAGTCAGTTTACATTTAGTCTTTGTTAAAGTTTATTGTCTTTGTTTACATTTAGAGTTTTTGTTTTATTTTGCGATCTTTGTTTACATTTGTATTTTTTGTCTACATTTGTAGTTTTTTTTACAATTAGAGTCTGTTTACATTCAGAGTCTTTGTTTACATATGTAGTCTTTATTTACATTTGTAGATTTTGTTTACATTTAGAGTATTATTACATTTAGAGTCTTTGTTTACATATGTAGTCTTTGTTTACATTTAGAGTCTGTTTAAATTTAGAGACTTTGTTTACATTTGCCGTTTTTTTACATTCAGTGTCTTTGTTTTCATTTCTAGTCATTGTTTACAGATAGAAACTTTGTTTACATTAAGTGTCTTTGTGTACATTGGTAGTCTTTGTTTACATTTAGAGTCTGTTTACATTTGTAGTCTTTGCTTACTTTTGTAGTCTTTGTTAACATTCAGAGTCTTTGTTTACATTTAGGATCTTTCTTTACATTTAGATTGTTTATTTATATTTGTAATCTTTGCTAACATGTAGAGTCTTTGTTTACATTTGTAGTCTGTTTACATTTGTAGTCTTTGTTTACATCAATAGTCTTTTTCCCGGTGTAATATAGACAGCAGAAGAAGGTAACGCTGAAATTTTGTGATGTTGTTTTATTATGTTTACAGAGTGCGCCAGCGTACAATACTGCCTTCTCTCCAGCTTCCGCAATGCTATTCAAGGGGGATGTGTCTAGTTTTAATTATTTTGTAAAAAATAATATCAAGCGGAAAAAAGTTCGATTGAAAGCAAATTTCATTAAATAGAGTATTCTAAGCAACATGTTTTTTTAAGAGCCATTTTATACTAATTTTAGTTTGAAAGAGTGCTTTTAAAAAATGACGATCTTTATGAAGCGAAGCTAGCTAAAACAATGAGTTGGGAGGAATGTGAATGGAGATCGTTTATATGCGTCTTTTGAAAATGTAGATTATTACGGATGTCTTATAATTTTTCATTATTAGTATATTTGACGTATTTAAAAAGTGTAGTAAATAAGTTTCTAGCGATTTGATTTTTGCGTTAATTTCCTTTTACTAACGTCAAGCTTGGGATAAGTCTTTGTTGAGCAAGTTTTTTTTTTTTTGGCATAACCTATTTTCTGTTAAAATTACATACGATTTTCATAAATTTGCTAGTGTTGGCATTATATTATTTTGTAAAAGAAAAACAATATTTTGGTTTACCGTTAGAATTTAACACTAGTGTGAGAATTCAAAACGCAGTTTTAATCAGGTGTTAAAAATCATGTCAAGAAATTTAACTAGACATATCCGAAAGCCCATTTATCTTTTGAAAGCTCTTCAAAATTGGGATCTTTAAGGCTATCAATATTTTAATAGCAACACACATTATACAGATTTCAATAATACTTGTAGAATTTAATTTATTTGTATAAAAATTAAACTTTCCTGACAATTTTCCTTTAAGTTTTAAGTTATTAACAGATTCTTAAAAGCTAACTCTCCTTATTGCAGTTTCTTATAACTTTAAAAAAGCAAATAAATTTACTTCTGATTTTTATTTTTTTAAAGTTGAACATTAATAAGAAATTGTTATTGTATAATTTTTAATTATATATATATATATATATATATATATATATGCTTTTTTACTAAAGATTATATGAAGTAACTAGCATAGTTTATCTGGAATACTTTAGTAAAATGAAATAAGTTTCAGCTTATAAAATAATGTAACTATGCATTTAAAAAACACAATGCAGGAGAAGTATCTGACGATGCTTAAAACAATTTATATTTTCTGCCAATTGTGAACTACTAAAAGAAATAACATGCCCCCCCCCCCCCCCCCCCCAAAAAAAAAAAAAATATATATATATATATATACATATATATATATTATTATATCTAAATAAATCATTTCTTTATTACCTATTTCAAAAAATTTTCATAAAATGTAAATAACTTAAGCTTATGCATTTTTTATGTTTGAGTACCTAGTTTCAACCTAATGTAATAAAGTAAATAAATGCTTCTCAGATATTTACCACATAACTTTCTATATTTATTTTGTATCAATTGCCTTTAACTGGGACATTGAATTTTGTGCCATGACAAATTCAGAATTAAATATAAAGCAGTAAGTATTGTGTTATGAAATTAGTATGGCAATTTCACAAATGTAAAATTGAGCAGAAGTTAAAGAGCAATTTTTTTGTAGTTTTATTTCCTATTTCTTTGAATCACTTATTATATAAGATTGTGTCATTGCATGAGATAATTAGAATAAACATGGCGAATCATACAGCAGAAACATTCAAGATTATTTGCCCGTATGAAATAAATTACAATAGCAAATTATATTTATTCATAGTTACAATTTTTGATTAGCACTCATCCTTGTGGTAGAATTTAGGTGACACAACGACATTGTTGCAGAAAAGAAATTATCACTTGCTCATAAAAATTAAAGATACTCCTAAATTTCAGTAAAATATAGAAACTCGTGTCTTATATTTAAAGATTCTTCAACAGTCTATTAATAATGCTGATATCTTTATATTTATGGGTACACATTATGTGTAAATTAGAAAATATGTCAATATTGTCTGGCAGAAAAGATTGCACGAACGAGGCTTATCGCAGAAAGCATAAAAATTTTCTGTCACAGGGACAGTCGTTGAAGCAAATATGTGATCTTCAGTTTCAATAAATTAGTGTCATGAAATAACTCATTAGCATATTTCAGTTTGTTAGTAATATTAGTTTATGTTGAATAAATCATAAGCTCTGACCATCTTGTGATTTAAAGCAAGAACTATTCTGTTTAAAAATTTTAAAACTGTTTGTTCACAGGAATAAAAAAGGAATTATTATTTTCAATACATTATTGAAAATAGCTAGCTTCTATTGTCTAATAAAACATTTTAATTTATAGCAGTAAGCTCATATTCAAAAGCAAGATGAACATTCATTTATGTATGTATGCACATACATACATAATACATACATATATATTATGGATACATACATATAAATCATGGATTATAAAAAGGCATAGTATTTATTTTTAGGGTTGTGGATTTTCAAGAAAATTTACAGTTTTTTCTAAATATGTAGGTTTTGTAAAATAAAACTAAAGTATTAAAGTACTAACATTAAAGTAAACAAAATTATTCAAAGAAAAATATAAATAATTAATCAATTCAAAAAGTAATTAATAAACAAAACATAAAAATCTAATGGTTTAAAGCATGCATTAAGCTAGAAAACTATGATAATTTTTAATGACTGTTATATATGTAGGATGGTTGAGTAATCGATATAAATAAGGTGTCTCTGTGCATTCTGTAGCTCTCGGAGGCTCGCCACATATCATTGACGGTAGCTCAATCCCATTTAATTATATCAGAGAATTTAAGATCATCAGAATTTAAGAATTACTCATAAGGAAACATTCAAAATGTGTCGTCTTCAAAAAATATTGAAAAAATTATATGTGATTCTACTCTTCATAAAACACCAGAAAGTGAAAAATTTATCGGCTGAAATGAGCACAATACAGCGCGCACAAAAAATTATCAAAATTAAGCATATTTGGCGATTTCACACTGTTAGGCGATTGATTTTGAGTACTTGGCGGAGAAGCAAAACACAGTTCTGTTCATACACGGCAACCTCGGTGCTAGCAAACTTATCGCCTAACAGCGTTAAATCGCCAAAAATGCATAATTTTGATAATTTTTTGTGGTCGCTGTAATTCATTTCAGCCGATAATTTTTTCGTGTCACTCACACGACTTTCTCTTACCCTGAAATTTAATACCATAAATACGGGTTGGAGATTAAGAGGTAAGATAACGATGTTATGTTAAACAATTCAAATTAGGCTTCGGGAGAGTTTTATATGATAATTAGTTCTGTGTGAGGGGAGCTACCGCCCCCCTCAACCCCCCGTTTCATTAATGTACCTACATTTATATAGAATTTAAATGGTTATTAAAAATAATTCTGTTTTTAAAAAATAATTTATTAAAATTATTATTTTAAAAAAATATCTCTTATGATAATGCAGACGATTTCCATATTAGAGAAGTAGTATAACACCAAATATCCAAAAAAAGTCCATTTTATTCTCAATATTAAAAAAAAATCGATAACTTTGTTTTAAATTATCGCAGATCGATGGTTCAACCATTCGTTTTAAAGGTATAGGCGAGGTCTTTTGAAAGATACCCATCATAAAAATTTACTCCCCTTGAGGGGGAACTTCCCCCCTCTCCAGGGGGGAGGCGAGGCTCCTACATACACAATTTTTTTTTCCAGTTAACTATCTTTATTACAAAAAATATATATTCGTTTCATTTGGTTTAGTGCAGTCTATAGACGTTAAACTCTATTTACCTGCAATTTCCCCTATAGATGTAATGTATTAGAATTCTCTTGATTATCCCTGTACACGAACCATTTGCTTGATCTTAACGAAAAGCTTACTGTAGCATCTCTATATGATACACATTTAGAATACCAAGTCTGAACTTTCTGCCATAATTTGTTTTTGAGATATGCTGATAACAGACAGACACACACACATACCATTTGCTTAAAACATGATTTTCGTATTCAGGGAACCTCAAAACGTGTAAATATAACAAAATCTCGCGTTCGAAAATTTGACCCCAAAAGAATACTTTCTCTACCTTATGGGTAAGAGAAAGTAAAAAAAAAAAAGCGTTTCAATAGCAACGGCGTTAACTCCCCTATGTCGAACATTCAATAATCTTTTAAGACCTTTCTAAAATTACACTTTCTATCATGTTTAACGATGATCCATTTATATCTAAATTATAAGTCATAATCGATCGATAATTATCTTGATGTCATCGATAAAACAGCATTGGAACTTCTATTCTTTTTACTTTCCGAACACTATAGTGAGGAAAGTATTGTAATCATGTCAAAAATCCGAATTCGAGATTTTGATGTTTCTATACGTTTTGAGGTCCCCTGAGTCCGTTTTCACTATTTTTACGATGATGTATGTATGTGTGTGTGTATGTGTGTATGTGTGTATGTGTGTATGTGTGTATGTCTGTGGGTGAACACGCTAGCGTCTAAACGCTTCGTTCGATTAACCTGAAAGTTGGTACGCATATTGTAAGTCACCATAGTACGAACCCTATAGATTTTGGTGAATCTAGCACTTATAGGTTTTTTACAGGGACACAAAGAAAAATTCTTTATCATTATGGCCTATGGGAGCAAAATCTTAAAAGTGCGATAGCATCTAAACGCCTTATTCAATTGAGCAAAAATTTTATACACATATTATAGATCACAAATACTCAATCTGTATAGATTTTGGAGAATCTAGCACTTATAGTTTTATTACAGGGACACAAAGAAAAATTCTTTATCATTATGCCTATGGGGCCAAATTTTTAAAAATGTGATAGTGTCTAAACGCCTTATTAATCCGAGCAAAAAAATTGTACACATGTTATAGATCACAGTTGAACTAACTGTATAGATTTTGGTGAATCTAGCACTTACAGTTTTTTTACACGGACACAAAGAAAAATTCTTTATCATTATGGCCTATGGGACTAAATTTTTAAAAGTACGATAGCATCTAAACGCCTTATTGAATTCAGCTGAAAATTTATATGAGTATTATAAATCACTGTTGCACTAACTATAAGCATTTTGGTGAATCTAACATTTATAGGTTTTTACAGGGACACAACGAAAATTTCTTTGTCATTATGATCTATGGGCTCAAAGTTCAGTAGCGTTAAATAAAACAACGTGTAATAGATGGAGAAAAATACTCAAACACTCTATTATGGTTTTCTCTCTTTTGTTTGTTTAACAACTACTCTTTCTTTACTTTATCTACAAAACTGTTAATTACTCAATGTTCGGAAAGTCGAGTGGAGTCACTCCAGATTTTTTTTTTTTTTCTCTTTGTCTAGACTTTATTAATTTAGATTCACATGTTGTACTTCCATTACATGATCATAAAAGAATCTTACTTTCATTCCTGACAAAATAATGGATTTTGACGGAATCATTAACATTTAAAAAAGAATAGAATATAAAGTTGATAATGCCAAAAATGAAATAGTGCATCGATAATGATAAAATTAAAAAGAAAAAAATAATTTTTATTGGCTTTGAGTGGATACTCACACTATTTCCTTTCACCTTACATTACTATAAAACATATTTTGCAATTTAAGACACATTGCATTTGGATATTTGTAAAATATTTATAAAAAAAAAAAATTCAAAATCTGTATTAGAAAAATTTTCTTTGACCTACATTTCCTGTTTGAATATTGTTAGCTACATTCATAAAAAAAAAAAAAAAGAAAGAAAGAAAGAAAGAAAGTAAAATTATTCAGAGAATATTTCTAGAAATCACTCATTAAAACTTATTATTCTAATTTATATAACCTTATATATTCATTATAAACTGTAGAAACATTACATATTGTATTAAATTTACCATAGTAAGAGCCTCAATGCAAATTGAAATGCACTCCAAGAAAATTTTCAGCTATATCCCCTACTCTAAATACCTCCGAATTATTTTGTGTGACCTTGTAAACGGATAATGAATGCTTTTTATGGTATGTAATAAAGAAGCATGCTTCTATGCGTATGAAAAAGTATTATATGTTAGTTTAATTACGTTTAGTGCAGTCTAAAAATATTACCAACGAAAAATATACCAACGAAAAATGTCGCATTTAAACGTACTGTATTTGAAATATTTTGTATGTCTCTGTATATTTCCAATTTATCCAATTAAAAAAAAAAAAAAATAAAAATCATATAATATCACCATTTAAGTAATGTAAAAAATTTTAATTACCCGCTAATGTTTATTTTTAAATTAATCTGGTAACAGAGACACAAAACATATAAGCAAACAGAAACAAACAGACCAATTGCTAAAAACCTGATTTTGGGATTTAAACTATCTCAAAACATGAAGTTTTAGAAAAAAGTCAGTTTCAAAAATTTGAACTCCAAACTGATACTTCAATAATACTATTACACTCCTGTTTAAAATTTTAACAAATTTTATGAACGAAAGTTATTATTATTGTTGTTGTTGTTTCAATTTATAAATTCTCTATTTAAAGAAATGTTTGTAAACTCAGGATATGTAAAGAACGGAATTGTCTTCGTATTTTTCAGTGAAAATTAATTAAGATAATTATTTGGGGGTGGGGGGAAGAGAGATAACAACTCTTAAGTAATAAGAAAAAACTGTTTGCACCCACCTGTATCAGTAAATAAAAAAGCGCAATAAACTGTAATTGTGGCAAATATTAATATAGACCCTATATATATTTCTGATGCACTGCGTAGGTTAAATTAAAAATTTATAAGCATTTCTTTTTAAAAACTTAAAAATATTAGCTTGGTTTTATTTATGATATGCAGAATTTTCCAAAAAAATTAATGCCACTTTTAGATAAATTGAAAAAGCATTTTAGAAATGCTGAAATAATCATGCAAATATAATAACTATTTCATGTAATATGAGTATTTGTGTAAAAGTGTTTTAGCTACACGTATGTACAAACATTAAAAAAAAAAAAAAAAAAAAAAAAAAAAAGAAAAAAGAAAAAAAAAAAAAACATTTGTTTTTAACATAATTTGACAGTTAAATGAATAGACTAACTCATATAAAAAGTCTTATCAAATACTGTAAAAATTCAGAACGATATGCGCAAAAGATTGAGATTGTTTTTTAGGTGTTGATTAAAGTTGATATTTTGATGAGGGGACATTCACAAATTGCTATTCTCTTTATAAGTCAATAGATAAATATTATAAATTACAAAACTGATGATAATTTTTACTTTCCGAACACTATAGTGAGGAAAGTATTGTAATCATGTCAAAAATCCGAATTCGAGATTTTGATGTTTCTATACGTTTCGAGGTCCAACGAGTCCGTTTTCACTATTTTTACGATGATGTATGTATGTGTGTGTATGTATGTGTGTATGTATGTGTGTATGTGTGTGTGTATGTGTGTATGTATGTATGTGTGTATGTCTGTGAGTGAACACGCTAGCGTCCAAACGCTTTGTTCGAATAAGCTGAAAGTTGGTACGTATATTGTAAGTCACCATAGTACGAACCCTATAGATTTTGGTGAATCTAGCACTTATAGTTTTTTTACAGGGACACAAAGAAAAATTCTTTATCATTATGGCCAAGGGACCAAAATCTTAAAAGTGCGATAGCATCTAAACGCCTTATTCAATTGAGCAAAAACTTTATACACATATTATAGGTCACAGATACTCAATCTGTATAGATTTTGGAGAATCTAGCACTTATAGTTTTTTTACAGGGACACAAAGAAAAATTCTTTGCCAAATTTTTATAAGTGTGATAGCGTCTAAACGCCTTATTAATCTCAGCAAAGAATTTGTACACATGTTATAGGTCACATTTGAACCAACTGTATAGATTTTGGTGAATCTAGTACTTACAGTTTTTTTACAGGGACACAAAGAAAAATTCTTTATCTTTATGGCCTATGAGACCAGCGATAGCATCTAAACTCCTTATTCAATTGAGCTGAAAATTTGTATGAATATTATAAATTACTGTTGCACTAACTATAAGCATTTTGGTGAATCTAGCATTTATAGATTTTTACAGGGACACAACGAAAAATTCTTTATCATTATGATCTAAGGGCTCAAAGTTCAGTAGCGTTAAATAAAACCTCGTATGATATATGGAGAAAAATACTCAAACACTCTGTTATGGTTTTCTCTTTTTTGTTTGTTTAGCAACTCCTCTTTCTTTATTTTATCTACAAAACTGTTAGTTACTCAATGGTCGGAAAGTCGAGTGGAGTCACTCCAGATTTTTTTAATACTTATTCATTCAAAAACTCTTTCAAGAAGTTTTATTAGAATATATATATATATATAAGTATGTATGTATGCACACTAAGAGACAAAAAAAAAAAAAAAAAAAAAAGCCGCACTTGGATATTTTTCTTTTCGCCTTCTACAACCACCAATTTTATCGTTTAAAAAGCAAATTTTCGAACAGATTTTATTACGTTGTCCTCCACATACACTTTAGCTATGACTCCAGTGTTAAAACAAAATGCAATTGTCAGGAAAATTGTAATTTTAGAAATTATTTAAAAAATGATAAGAATAAGGCAGTTAACGATGCCACAAAAAATATTAATTTTTGAAGGAAAATCAAAAAATATTTTAATACGTTAGATGGCAAAATAATTAAATGCTAACGGAATATTGGTAAAAGGGTTTTTAGCAAGATCTAGAACTTTTTAGGCGTTTAAACTCGAAATTTGCTTTTAAGCGGCCACGTTGCTCATCCAGGCGAGATGACCGTAAGTTAAAAAGCCATTGCTTATAAAATCGGTTTGTATTATATTAATTTAGAACATAAAAGAAATTCAGAAAAAGTACTTAGCAGCATAATTTCTTTAAGTACGGTACAGCAACTATTAAACAAAGCAGGTTTAAATGAGAGAAAATTTAAAAAAATTCCATTCTTAGTGAAGAGAATTAGGTAAGCAAGACCTCAAATGGCTAAAAAAATTAAAAAATGATTAGTTAATTATTGGGCTGAACTGGTTCTCTTTGATGAGAATATTAACTTAGATGAGACTTAACTTATTTCTAGCTAAAGAAAACAAGCAGATCTGACAACGAAAATATGACTGACTTAATGAAAATCGCACTTTTAAAATAGTGACACATTCTTCGCACATTATGGTACGGAGGTGCATAACTTTTCAAACAGTCAGGCAAATTTTTATGCTCAAGGGAACTAACTAATTAACTCGAAATAAAACACAATCTTCATAAAAGTGGTGCCTGACCGACTATTTTGGAGGTATCTTGGACATTTCCGCAAAAAGCATTTCAAGATGATAATGCACCTTACTACACAGCGTCTGTGGTAGCGTCTGTGGTAAGTTTATTCATTTCAAATTGTCAAAATTTTCTATCCATTCCCATGAGAACCTATAATTCCGTAAGTAACCATATCTTTTTTCACTTTAAGTTAAATCCCACAAAGGATATGGTAGAATTTCTTCTTTACCAGACATGGAAATAGTCCTAATCGGGATCCGCTCGAAAATGTTTCGTCTATAAAAAGGCGGGGGAGAGGGGAGAGGATTCGAAATTTGCAGCCTATAACTCTGCCAGAACTAGAAAAAAATATTTGTGGTATTTAGCACATTGAAATTTCTGAGATTTATATTAAAACACTGTACAAAACTATGCCATTGTGCATTAAAGCAGTCATTCCATATAAAAGTGGAATTAACCCAATGCAGAATACATATTTTTAATAAAAATTTGCTTAGATCTAACAAGTAAATGGTTTTATTTCATATATTAAAATATAACTTGTTTATTTCATATGATAAATTATAATAGAATACAAAGTGTATGGTTATTGCATTATGTTCAAAAAGAAAATTTTATGCAGATTTTCAAAAAGTACTTCGTAGAGTGCAATAAAGCGAATTATTAAATCGAAAATGTGCATAGGAATCATTTCATACCTTTGGTATTATGCAAACAAGACAGTTTTTTTTTGTTTCGAACATTAATTTTAAAGTTATTACAAATAAAAAAGATATAAGTCATTTTTTCTGCAGTGCGCCTTTTTTTTTGTTTGTCGCTTATAGTGTATAGTACATTATAGCACTGTACTGTTTCATTTAGTACATAAATTACCTTGTATATAGATACGTTATATTGTACTTTGGCTTCATCGTAAATACACATTTTTGCATGTTGTTTGTAGATTCCTAGAATATAAAATACAAATATTTTTACCGTACTGTAAATATTTTCACTGTTTGTATTATGTTTTATACATAAACAATCAAGTTTTGAACTAGAATACGTTTATTTAATTTGCTTCTTACTTTTAACCTTTTGCGGGTTATCCACGATTTTTCATTACCCACGGAGCTTATGCCACTCAATTCCGCGGATAAACGGTAGTTTACTGTATGAGCAGAAAGTTGGAATTTAACGGCCCTCTTCACTTACCGTCGCCGGAAGCCTGAGCCAATGTTATTCTATGGGGAAATTTTCTTTACAAATAACTTATTAACTAATACATATTTTTATATTCTGGTTTCACATTCAGAAAATTCCCAACTGTTAAATTGACGGACCTTTTTAAAAATGTATTTTTTTAGTTTTTAATATTTTATTTTGAAACTGCAAAATGAAAAAAAATCACATATTGAAAATTCGTATTTTGCAGCTTCAAAAATAAATAAATAAAAAAATAAAAAGGTCCATCAATTTAACTGCTGGTAATATTTAAATTCTGTTTTCAGAATGTGAAAACAGAATTTAAAAATATGTATTAGTTAATAAGTTGTTTGTAAAGAAAAATTTCCCATAGAATAACATTAGCTTCTGCTTCCGGCGGCGGTGGGTGAAGAGGGCCCTTAATATTTTAAATTTGAATCACATGTTGGTAATTTTTGAAACCTTCTATTAATATCGAATAAATGTTCCGCTCACTGAGAGAAAGAAAATATTTCAAATTATAATGGGCTATTAGCAGAATTTCATTATAGGCTTTCCTTATAGTAACTTTAACACATTTTTATTTATTTACTAAGATTTGTGAGTTCATGAGGGATTTTTCCAAACAAGGACTTTTTCAACGTGATTGAAACAGTTGGATATTCAAATTAAATACGTAGCATGTGTAAGACCCCTTATGAAATTTCAACCTGGAAAATTTTTTTAATCTAGCTCGTTCTTTTGCCTACAATTTGCTTAATTTTTACTTTATGCAAATGAGCTTTTGACAAAACTTGCTCAATATATCTAGCTTTCAACCTATGCATTAAAAATTTTCTATCTTTCGCGCATGCGCAGTAAAACAATATTTACTAATGTAACATTTTAATGCTCATATCTCAGCGAACATTGCCTGTGGGAATTTTATGTTTCAGAATAATGTTTCTCTAATGTTTTGTCGAATTTTCTGTAAATTTTGTAAAGTTTTATGGAAATCCTTTTTAGTTAAAAAAAAAACTTTTTTTTTTTTTTTTTTTTTTTTTTTTTTTTTTAAATAATAATTAATATATATATGCTTAAATAATTGCACAATTTCCACACCAAAACATACAAATATTGTACATAGTATGTACAACAATGTGTTAAAAATACAAGTCATTTATAGCTTTTTATGATGCGGGGCACAATATTTGCGCTATTATTCAGTTTGTGGTTGGAAATAGTGGAAAATGTGAGTTTTTAAATGGTTTTTGCATGTCGGAAGTCCCGGGTCATTTTGTTCAGTATTTTTTAGAAAATCTAAAAAATGTGAATAGAAAAAAAAAATGTCTAATTTGAATACCCACTGTGTGTATATATATATTCTTCTCCGTAATTAATTTAATATACACAGAAAAATACATTTAAGTTTCTCAGACTATCTTTCATCTTAAAAATTCTATCAACATTCATTTCCAAATATTAAACCCTTTCACTTCAATATTATTTGAAGCAACATACAAAGCATAATAATAACTAATCAATAAATTCTTCCTGACATACAAAATGTATTGTTCATTCCCATTACTTTACTTCTCAGCATGTAAGACATCGAAGTAAAAATACGATTCAAGGTAATATGATACATAAGATTTCATTTTGAGTCAAAGTCTGCAAATATGAAGTTCATAAAACAATCAAAGAGTTGTCTAGCTTCAGATGTATTCCTCGTGACGAAAGATCTTTTCATTTCAAGCCTTCGCAACGGTTGCTAGACAACGCTGAGTTTTACAGTATACAAAAGGAAAGGATTATCGTCTGCAGGTCTTTCTTTCATCTAAAGTAAGCCACCTTGGTTTTACTATTCTTTCTGTTTTACGTAATACAATTTTCCTCTTTTGTTACTTTTAAATCGTTACAAATTAAAAATTACTATCTTAAGTTTATTTTACTATTATTTTATTAATCTATAGACTCAAATATTATTTTACTAATTACAGAAACCTTATTTTAACCATATTTTATGTTAAGCATTTGAAATTTGGCAATAAATTTTAAAACTGACTTTGTAAATGGTGTACATGCGTTAGGTTTGTTATCATATTGTCATCACAAAATATACAGCTATATATTCTGTGGTTGTCATATCATTTTAAAAATTTTAAATAACATAAATAAATATTCGACTTGAGTTAAATAAGGAGTAAAAGATATTTTCAAAATTCTTAATATATTTTTATCAAGATTTTAAATTTAACTAAAGAGAAAAAAAAAGCGAGAGAGAGAGAGAGAGAGAGAGAGAGATTTTTTAAATTGATAAAGGGAGTTTTAAAGTAAAATAAAATATATTAAAAATTTGTAGAAAAATTAACAGTGAAACTTCTTTTTAAATATATTACATCATGGTTTAATATTTCTGAAACAAAATTTCAAATACAGCCTTTATGTGGCAACACATTAGAGCAGTCGTTCTCAAGGGGTCAATGTGTGCCAATGCGCACTGATCGCCCAGACGATTTTTAGAGGTGTCCTGTTGTATTCCAAAGAAATGTATGTTGAGATATAAATAAATAGCTAGCTATATTAGAACATTTCTTTACGAATATACGTTTACTTTTTTTCTTTCATTTCATTTCTTTTTTTTTTTTTTTTTTTTTTTAATCAACACATTATTATTATGTTAATTTACAACGTTTTATTGTCATTGTGTATATTACTTATGAAAATTTTGGAAGTGAGTGTTTTGTGCATTTAATTGATTTTCAAATGAATAAAAACGCATAGATTTCTCACACTGAGAAAAAAAAATATATCGCTTTTATCTAGAACGAATAGGTGGTACTTTTCTAAATCCCTAAACTAGAAATATAGATATCCGAGCTATAAGGCACGCCAATACACCGAGAAAAAATTCTGTAACTGACATCTAGAATCTAAATTGTGGCTCTAGAAAAAATAGTTCCATGTGATCCTTATAAATGTTTCATAAAAAATTTTCTAGTCCTCTTCGAAAGGAAATTCTAGAGAACTCTATTAGAATTCTTGAGCGTTAGCCTATACTATCGAAGAGAAACCTATTTGAAAATATCTCCAAATAAATGTGAATACAAGAGGCGAGTTTCAGCATCTATAATCTTGTTCTATGGCCCAGTTCTAGAAAACCAAGCGAGAATTTCTCGTAATACAAGATTCAGAATATTATTTCACTATCTAAAAATGTGTAGATTAGAAATTCTCGACCATTTCGTCTATTCAGTTTATTGGGGCGCCTTATGCGCATAGCTCGGAAATCTATATTTCTAGTTTAAGGATTTAGAAAATGATCATTTATTCATTCTAGATGAAGGCGGTATATTTTTTTTTTCTCAGTGCAAAATGAAGCTGTGCATTAAACAATCCTGTTCTTGAAGGCCCACGAGTAGCCAGAAGGTACTGGGTTCGATCCTAGATCACGCCCATCGGCCTAGCCATTCGGAGTTTTCCATGGTTTTCTTCGAAATTTGCATAAATATGGGCTAGGATCCCTTAAAAAAAGACCTTTCACGTCCACGGAGGGCACTCCTCCTCGGGCCCAGAACTCTACTGCAGTCAATTGTCATTAATACTAACATCAACACCAATGCCTATTCTGGGAGTGAATAAAAGTTATATGCTAATAAGAAAGCAAAAATCCCAGCCCACCCGTAAATATGATGAAAGTTATTTTCAATATTAGGATTTTCTACTATCATCACAATTAATCTAAAAAAATAAAATAATTTTCTTACTGATATTACGACTAACTACATTTTAAATATTTAACATAGTTGTTAAACCGACTTCGAAAAGTTTGAGAACCATTACATTAAAAGCATTCATACATTTGCAGTGTATATTTATTTCACTTTTTGGTTTACTCTAAATATGAAGAGAATAGCTATTTAATAATAAAACAAGAAATAACAAATTCTAAAAATCATTAAAGGTAATAAAACAAATCTTTATTTATTTAACTGGTTTTGTCTAAAGTCTTTATTTCTTACTAGGTTTTATATAAAATAACAAAATGGATAATTTTCAAAAAAAAAAAAAAAAAAAAAAAAAAAAAAAACTAAAGATTTATAAATATATATATATATATATATATAAAAAAAAAAAAAAAAAGTGGCGTTTTGGATTTATATTGACTAGATATTTAAATAAAAAGATTTAAACTAAGTAATGACTTCTAAAATCATTCTTTAAAATGTTATTTAAAAATTTTCCTTCAAAAATTAAATTTATGCTAGTATGTTGTGGCCACCACATGACTTTCTTCTATATTTTCTTATCCAAATTTACTCAGTGCAACTAATTTGTTAAAATTATTTTCCATGATGAATGCAGACGATTTTATCCTCATAGAATTATAACAGTATATGCGGACAGAAAATCTATTTTATGTTCTACTAGCGATATCTTAAAAAATTGCGCGCTTTTTTTTTTTTTTTTTGTGGGGGGGGGAGGGGGGGAGGGGGAAAGAAAGAAAGAAATGAATAATTTTGTTTTATAAATCAATGGTTCAAACATTTGTTTTAGAAGTATTGAAAAGTTCATTTAAAAGGTACCCATATTGAAAATTTGCTCGCCTCGTGGGGGAAGAAACGTTGCTTATTCCTGTCAAGATTTCTTTTCCCATTTGATTATTACAATCATAAATAATTCTTTTTAAATTTCATAAGGATTTTTTAAAAATATTTCTCATTGTGCACTACATTTATAGAAATTTTTCTCCTACATCGCAACGTTATAAATTTTGATAAAGCAGGATGACGACGCCACCTGTTGGACGATTTTCACCAAGAGTTGATAGGCACTAATTTATCTTAAGATCTCCATATTAATCTGTATGAGATTCTGAGCAGTAGTTGCTGAGATAATTGCCACAAAATGTTTGTCCCACATACATACAGAAACAGACCCAACGGACAGACATTTTATAAAAATTTTTATATAGTGACACTTTGACATCTCAAAATGTAAAAATGAATCGAAAACTCAAAGTCAAAAATTTTTTCATTAAATATATAAGAAAGTAAAAATACTAGAAGAAGGTTATTGCTTGTTACTACAAAAAGTTACAATATATTACCTATTTAACTTCATTTTCTTGGAATCGAAAATTGTAAACAGATTATAAAATACTTACAAAACGATATTTTAGACTTTCGTTGTTGCAGCTGATTTGTATACTATAAGGGAATCTTGTTTAAAATGGAATATGGCAATATTACTGAAAATACTTAAAAAAAAAAAAAAAAAAAAAAACTCATAAATTTAAAAATAAATCGGAAATTCGATATATTTCAGATGAAAGATTTAAATTTCTATATTAGAAACGTCGATTCTCATTTGAAATTACACTTTTAATTGCATAAAAAGCCATGATTGAATTTTTAAATATGTTTTAATAAATTCATTTCTTTTTTTCAAAATCAAATATATTCTTTTATAGAAAGTATTAACTTTTACATAATTTTTCTACACATCAGCTTGTTCTAGAAAAATGCTCTCCCAGGCTTCATTTCATTTAAATTTTTTTTAAATATATTATTACCAAAGAGACGTTGCTTGAAAAAGAATATAAATTATTACTGTTTCATGAAATATTTTCTGAAAACGTTATGTATGTATGTTCATATTTATTTATTTATTTATTTTTAAATTACTGATTGCATGCAATTTTATGTTATTGTTGAAAGCTTAAAAAATTCACATAATTTTACTGATGTAATGACTTTTATACTGATATATGACTTTTATTGAAAAGTGCAACAATATCCATCTGAGTGCAAAATTTTCATTCAAGTATAATCAAACCTTAAAATATAATTAAAAAAGTACATGAGAATTAATTACAATATTTTACAATAATTTTCCTAAAATGCATTTCACCTGAATTAACCATCAGTGTTTTATTTCAGTTTATAATTCAAATGTTTCAATTTGAATAAAGTTAATTGATTTATTATACGCAAATCTAAAAATTAAGTAATTCTTGAGATTTTTATATAGAACATTGATAGAACAGTCCAAATATAAATATTAACAGAATTATGCAAAATTATACTTCGGACAGACAAATCCCTATTGGATGGTACTTTGACAATTTTTTTTTTTTTTTTTTGCAGATATTTAGTGTTGTCCTGCGTGCTCCGTATCCAAACTGCCAATAAAATAAAATAATAATAAATAATAATAATGCTAATAATGAAAGACACTGCACTAAAAATAAATTAATTAACAAGTAAATTGTTTTAATGAAAATTGTAAGAGATATAAGATATTTATTTTAACACATAATCTTGTCGTTTCTTTTTAATGATTTTTTTTTAAATTCATTTATTTATTTATTATAATACATTTCGAAATTATTTTGTGACCAGTAGATTTATTCATACTTATTATTTTAGTGACTTATTAAATTATTTTTGTCATTACAATGCGACTCTCATGTTGAAAGAATGCGAACTGCACAATATATTAATTATTTTAAAAACAAAAACTATTTTATTTACGAGACAAACTTTAGTTAAAATACATTTAAAAAACAAAATATACATTTAAAAACATTTAAAATTTAGACGTTTCGAAACCCGTCCAGGTTTCCTCATCAGTATCACTACAACATTATTTGTAAGCATTACATGAATACACGAGGAATTTATAGAAGTACTGAATATTGGGGAGGCAGTATGCGCATGCTTCATTGATAGTGTAGAGATGGCCGGCAGTGTGCCAACTCTCAAGGAAAATACGTGATTTATAATTATCGTAGCCAGAATTTAGAACTTGTATATTATCGAAGCCATGAATATGATCGGTTTCTATTGAATGGATTACAATTTTATATTTTTGTTTTTAATATATATATATATATATATATATATATAATTGAGACGGTTTGACGTTTGTGTACGTTAAATATATTAATTATTTATTGGGCACAAATGAGAGTGAAATTTTAGACATTTATATATATTGCTCGTAGTTAATATTTAATGTTTATTTAAATTTATACTACTTACAAATCAATTGCTGAACACAAATTAATAATTTTGTGTCCATGTCATTTTTTTTTAGAGCTTATTTAAATGTATAATTCACAACATTAATTGAACAATCAATTAAAGAGTGGAAATTAATTTACTTCCAATAGCTGTAAACGATCAAACTGCCGAAGAATCAGCAAAGAAAAATTCCCAATAATAACAACTAAATTCGACACCAGAATACAAATGTAATTCTCAAATAATCGTATATCTAAAATTTATGCAACTTTCGATAAGCAATTCAGTAACAAATGCAAAATAAGAAATGTGCGAGAAAGTTAAATCTGTATTTTAATGTTTAAATTAAAGTTTCATCATTATGTTAATAAAATAAAAATAGTTAGTAAATCATACAAACAATCTATTAAATAACGGAGACAACTATAAGATTTATTAATATTTTTGCATTATTAATCATGTTTATAAGAACAATACGGTTCTTCAAGTTATGTGTGGACGGTTTCATTATAAGCATACATAAAAAACTACAAAGACAAATTATATTGAGTTTCGTGAACGCATTTGAAAAAAAATCTGGAGTGACTCCACTCGACTTTCCGAACATTGAGTATACTCAATGTTCGGAAAGTCGTTAACAGTTTTGTAGATAAAGTAATTAACAGTTGTAATTAACAGTTGATTGTAATTAACAGTTTTGTAGATAAAGTAAAGAAAGAGGAGTTAAACAAACAAAAGAGAGAAAACCATAATAGAGTGTTTGAGTATTTTTCTCCATCTATTACATGATGTTTTATTTAACGCTACTGAACTTTGAGCCCATAGATCATAATGATAAAGAATTTTTCGTTGTGTCCCTGTAAAAACCTATAAATGCTAGATTCACCAAAATGCTTATAGTTAGTGCAACAGTGATTTATAATACTCATATAAATTTTCAGCTCAATTCAATAAGGCGTTTAGATGCTATCGTACTTTTAAAAATTTAGTCCCATAGGCCATAATGATAAAGAATTTTTTTTGTGTCCCTGTAAAAAAACTATTCACCAAAATCTATACAGTTAGTTCAACTGTGATCTATAACATGTGTACAATTGTTTTGCTCAGATTAATAAGGCATTTAGACGCTATCACACTTTTAAAAATTTGGCCCCATAGGCATAATGATAAAGAATTTTTCTTTGTGTCCCTGTAAAAAAACTATAAGTGCTAGATTCTCCAAAATCTATACAGATTGAGTATTTGTGACCTATAATATGTGTATAAATTTTTTGCTCAATTGAATAAGGCGTTTAGATGCTATCGCACTTTTAAGATTTTGCTCCCATAGGCCATAATGATAAAGAATTTTTCTTTGTGTCCCTGTAAAAAAACTATAAATGCTAGATTCACCAAAATCTATAGGGTTCGTACTATGGTGACTTACAATATGCGTACCAACTTTCAGGTTAATCGAACAAAGCGTTTAGACGCTAGCGTGTTCAATCACAGACATACACACATACATACACACATACACACATACACACACACATACATACATCATCGTAAGAATAGTGAAAACGGACTCAGGGGACCTCAAAACGTATAGAAACATCAAAATCTCGAATTCAGATTTTTGACATGATTACAATACTTTCCTCACTATAGTGTTCGGAAAGTAAAAATCTAAAGACCGACTCATGTTAGAAATTTTGGAGGCTACAATTCATAAATTGTGTATCACTATTTTGTGTTTGTTGTTATACATATATCATTATATCATTAATATCTTTAAAGTTTTTTCTTTTTTTAAAGAAGAAGCAGCAAATATATTTTGGCATAAAAGTTATTGAGATGATTATATTAAACTGAATATCATGTATTTTACAAAATGCGTCTTTTATTTTATATTAGGTGAACATGTCTGGTTCTTTACTAAAATCCTCTGGGTGGTTTTTGAGACCTCATCACATGAAAAAACCGTTAGAGAATGATCCATTGCCTTCTCTTGATGTTACAACACCAGTACGTCAAGTACAACCTTTAGTTCCCCCAGTAGAAGAATTCTTTATCAGAAGATGTTGTCCTGTGACACTAAGCCACTTATTGCCAGACTTATACTTGACACAAAAACATCAAATCGAAGAATCTTCTTCAGAATTCGATGCAAATATGAAAATAAAATTAGAAAAACATTTTGAAGAATCACATTCAGTATTGTCTTGCACAAATTCATCCGAAAATGAAGGAGACGATGATGATGATGATGAAGGAGAAGACCTAGAAGAAGAGAAGAAACTGGAAGAAAGTATTGAAAATAGCATCAATTTTCATATTCTTCATAAAGACAAAATAAAATTCCCCAATAAGCAATTGTTGAAGCCTCATGTCGTGAATTATCCAGAACCCGAAATGGAAGGTTCAATTTTACCTGGAGTGACGCTCAATAATAAATATTCTTTATCAACAAAGAACCAAATTTTTCCATCTTCCCTTCACTGTGCCAAAAACATTGAGAGAATGTCCTCTGATATTATTAATTATCAACTCTTTGATGGAGATTATCGAAGCATGATGATTCCTTATAAGAATAATAGACAGATTCAACCTTTACTAAAGAACAAAAAGGTTACTTTTACTCCTAATAAAAAATGGAAAAGTTCTACCGATAGTCAAGATGAAAAGCAATGCAATTCGTTTGATTATAACAGGTCGTCGATTTTTTCAAAGAGAGAAAGCAGTTTTCGGTAAGTGTTTACATATTTTTATAGAAAAAGAAAATTCAGCAAATTTTTCTGCTTTTGCGATTTTTTTTTCCCCCTGAACAGAGTTATTTTATAGAGAATAAATCAGTATTTGTGTAACATGGTGGCATATTCATTGGGTTTTCATTAGATATATTTTCTAAGCATCATCTAAAATTTGGCATTAGGTTAAAAATATTGGCATTGTAATGCACTATTAAAAAATTTCACCTTTTAATATAAAAATATTTCAATATCTTAAAAATGTTTTAACGACTGCACACTTTTGTATGATTTGAATCATTTTTTTCAAAAATTTATAGACAATATAGCTTTAAATCTTTTAATGTTTTTGGAACGTAAATAGTTCAACAATTATGTAAAGGTTGCATATTTTTCAAATATTTTGTCTGGATTAGTTGATATTACGCCAATATTGAATTATTTCCAAAGTAACTGTCAATATTCTTGCCCCCCCTCCCAAAAAAAAAAAAAAAAAAAAGTTATGATGCATTACAGACACTATAAAATATATTTTATTTCAGTTAAAGGCCGATTAATTTGTCCTTTGCTGTATTTTAAAACCAGAGACCATTTCTACAGTCAAAGAATTTTCAAACACTTCCAAATGTTCTTAAGTATTTCACATTTTCAAATAATAATAATAATAATAATAATAATAATAATAATTTGTTTATTTCCAGGTGTTTCTTCATAGTTTTACTATGAACATATCGTTTTATAAAACTGGATATTCAAAGAAAAAAAAATCTATAGAATGGACAAATTTTAACTGGAATTTTAAGAATACTTATTGGATTTATTAATAAGAAAAGCATTTATTCACTTAAGAAGTAAAACATTCATTTATTAAAATAAATAAAACTTTTCATTCTATATTGATATTAGCATTACATATAGAGCAGTGGCGAAGCGTCCATGGAAGCGATGGAAGCAGCGCTTCTCCTATTTAAGATTTTAAAAAAGTAATCAAGTAACGTCGCCTCCTCGAAAGACTGAATTGATTCTTCCTCTGCTTTTGGAATCGCTTCCATAGTTTTCTGAACCACGCCTCGCCCCTGATATAGAGTGAACACAAATGATTTTATGACATTCTTACACTCCGTTATTACACGGATTTTATTTTTTTCCCCCAGGTGCGTTTAACCAATCATAAAGTTTTTCTTGTTGCCCGAAATTGATGTGTAAGTGCTTTATTAGGGGCAATCCTGTTGTTAAAACGTGAATTTCAAACTCAGTATGGTAAACAACCACCAGATGCGAAGTTGATTTTTATGCAAAAATTTTTAGGCACAAAAATAAAAACTTTTTAAAACTTCGAAAATGCATTTTTTTTTTTTTTTTTTAATTTTACATCTGGTGGTTGCTTGCCATAGCATGTTAGAAGTTAGAACTCTCCGTTATCGGCAATTTTGTGACTTGACATTGAAAGCTATATTACAGTTTGAATTTGCTTTTTTTAAGGCGGCCAATGGACTAGTGATGCGCATTCATATTACAGGGATAACACTGGCGCAGAATTCATGCCACTATCAATGTAACAAAATTTCCTACTTCTTAAATCAACGATGTTATAGGCAGAGAAATTTTTTAAACAAATACTGGTATGAGTTCTGCGCCCGTGTTCCATCCCTGATATTAATTTAGGACATCAAGAAAAACTTTATGATTGATCCAACTTTGTGATTAATAAAAATTTTGTAAAGTCAGGGTAATCTTTTCTGTCTTCCTATATATATATATCATGAGCAACAGAGAAAAATAAGGAGTTCGTGAAAATTATTTTCATCAAAAACTCTTCGCTTCAGCAGTTTGACATAGTCACGTATCAGCAACATGTAATTTTGCTGATATTACATATCAAATCAAAGACTTTTAAGTTATGGTCATAGCCACGTTCAACAACTTATCAACTTCTTAACGCGACGTTCCACTCCCTTCAAATCACAAAATCACAATAGGATATCGTGACAGTTCGTAGTTTTGATGTAATGTACAAACTGCAACTGTCTTCAGAAGACAAATTGCAAAAAATAAAATAAAATACAATTATTTTTTTTTTATATATTTAAGTTCTTAAAATCCTTTCTTTTATTATTATTCTTTTCAGTTTTCTGAATTCGATTTCATCAGAAGATATATGTAAGAAACTGTCAATGCATTTGCCATTGGCGACACAATATTCTTCCCTTTTTCATAAATCGAGACCTCCTTTATGCATACATCATCGACGAGCCAACTCGTTGCCACCTTTCAAAACAAAATTTTCAAGCCGTGCACATTCTCCAGTTTTACCAGAAAGTGCAGACAATCTTATCTTGCCTTCACCTCATTTGCTACAATTAGCCAGATTGAAAAAAGAAGAATTGCAGCTGAAAGAGAAAATCCTCTTGAGACAAAGGCAAGTACTCGAATTGGAAAGACTTAAATCTCCTGAGGATAAATGGTAAGAATACATTTCCTTTCAGGTTTTAATAAGTGGACTTCAATGACATAACCTTTTCTTCCATATACGATATTTCTTTAAATATGCAGGGCTATTTAAATTGGTGCCTTCATTCTAAAAGACTGTGACAAATCCATCTTTAAACAGAGGCGTACCAGAACGGATTTAAAATGAAGGATAATTTAATCCTTGACCATCGGCACACTGTTAAAAATGATTTCTTAAAAACGAGCTAAATTGTCTCAAAATAGCTCCGAAGCAACATATACTAAAATTTGAAAACCCATGTACTCATTTTTGAGTATATTGACATGCTCAAAAATGGTGTTGACCAAAAAGAATCCCAATATACCCATGTTTGACTTGTCAATATACTCAAAATTGAGTACATGGTCTTTCAAATTTAAGTATATATTGCATACTTGCCAACCATCTCATTATGAACCGTACAATTTTTAGTACCGGCCTTTTTTTTCACACCAGTCAGTTTTTAGAGTAATTTTATTCTTATTTAATCGTAACAATATTTGGAGAGAATTACTCTAAAAATAAAATGGTGTGAAAAAAGGGGCGTTTTTTCAAGGGGCGTTAACAATTGTACGGTTATTAATGAGATGGTTGGCAAGTATATTATTGTTTCGGAGCGATTTTGAGACAATTTAGTTCATTTTTAAGAAATCATTTTTAACAGTGGATATTTTACTAATTTTAACAGTAAGCCTCGCCTTTCGGCGTTTCTTTAAAACGTTACACATGTTAGAGGAATTACGTTTTATCTTCAGAGGAACGTCTTAAGGCGTGACTCGATTTTTTTTATGCCGCCATATAAGCACCATTGGTCTGCTAAAGGTTAAATATTTTTCCCCACGGCTCCATTCAGACGTGCATGAAATCCTCAACAATGTGATTTCTAATCGTTCAGTTGACCATGCCAGAACAAATGACAAAGTTATGTTTTCTTGTTTCCCACCCCAGTTACCGAAAATTACGCCATGGGACTTTTTTTTTCCCTCGCGCTTTGTTAAAAACAAAATAAGTGACATCACTGCACGCAACATGAAGGACTTACGAGCACGTATAAGTAATGCTCACTGATCTCTATAGGGTATTACTATAGAGATCAGTGGTAATGCTCTAAACTTAGTAACAGCAGACATGTTAAAATGAATGCAGTGATGTCAGATTGGGGATTTTGTCCCCATTTTGGGGATTTTTGAGGCTTCTGGGGACAATTTTGGGGACCAAATGTTTGTGGGGACTTTTTTGGGGAATTCTAAAATTTTTGGGGACAAATCTGGGGAGTTCTTCAACTTTCTGTCAATGTTGGCAACGTAATGATTTATCCCTACGACCAGGGATTTTCAATAGATTTATTGTTATTTGGGGATGTTTTTCAAAAATTGCCTTCATTTGGGGAAAAATCTAAGCTTAAATCCACTTAATATTTTTTTTTTTTTTTTTTTTTGAAATTTTTTTTATTTTCTCTTTTTAGTAGAAATGAAGTTGAGAATTTTTTCGAAAAAACCCACCCCCCTGATTTGGGGAAATTTGAAGACCTGTTTGGGGAAATAATTTTCGACCATCTGGCAACACTGAATGAATGTGAGATGAAATGGACTTTCGTCTAGACTCTGTCCGTGTGACTCAGGAAGTTATCGAATACTTATATGTAATATCATAAAATAAAAATATTTGAGTTGTACTCTCCTTCAAATTTGTTCTACTGAGTATTTGTTTATAACTGACTTTATTTCAGTACGTTAAAATAACATGCATCATTCTATGGCAATATTCAGTTAAAACTGTTGAACTCCGTAATTCCGCTCCATTCATACAACATGCAAACAAGTTACGAAAATGAGAAATGCTTCCGCAATGTATAAAAATTTCAGTTTAGAAAAGATTTTTTCTCCTGCATATGTAATCTCAGAATAGATAAAAGTAAAATTTCCTGGAAAGAATTCGGGCAAATTATAGATAGACATGGAAAACTTTGTACTGTAGAATTTGACATTCTTACTGGAAAGAAAACAGTCCTAAAAAATTGCTGTTTTGTCATTTCTAATGCTAATAATTCTAATGGGGCTTTTAATGTGTAATACATGAACTAAATGCTTGATATTAGATATTCAACTACACCATCGCTAAGCACGTTTCATTTTTTTGTCATTGTTTGCCTGCCTAAAGGTCGACATTTCCAAATATTACATTTTTTTTTTTTTTTTTTTTTGTCATTAAAACTATTATTTTTACTTTTATTCCTCTAATTTAATTTGATGTTTTGATCGTAATTTGACAGTTTTTAACTGGGGCCGAGAAAGAAAACTCCTATATCGTCAGGCGGCGGACCTTACATAGCATAACATTTTTTAGGACTCGGAGGACTATTAGAATCAATATGGACAAAAACGTTGTCGCCAGTTTTTGTAGACCAGTTTTGTGTAACACCAGAATTAATTAGAAATATCAGCCCTATCGTTACAAATTCGGTACCAAATGAAAGGGCCGATTTTTCTGAATCCAGGGGTGCAAACCGCTTTTCGATACGACGATTAGATTTTTTTAAATTAACTAAAGTATGAAATTTAGGTGGCAACACTTCATTTTAATTCATTTCAGCCATTTTAAAAATTACGTGGCCCTCTTTTACGGTCAAAAAATGAGATACAAAATAAATTAACAATTAAAAAATTAAAATAAAAATTTTACAGAATGAAATTAATAGTCCTCCGTACTTAAACTAAATTCTGTCTTTGACAGAATTTTTATATTCCCATCAAAAATTATACCTCTGAGGGCCACCGAAGCGGGAGAGTCATCCTTTCCGTGGAGGATGAAAGTTGTGATGGCATGTCTCCGGACCACCTCTAGGGGTGAGCCCAGACCGTCTCCGATTGCCCATTGTGCAGCGCTAGTGCGACGTAAAACCCATCCATGTATCCAGCCTTGACAGAACTTTTACTTTTTTAAAAAATCTTTTCTTATTTTATTTATTTTAAGTCACAGGTAAAATTTATTTTATTTTTTAATACATTGTTACCATTGTTATATCATTTTTTCTGCTAAACGATCCTTCTTCCGCTGCTTTATTCATTCTTCCAAACCAAGATAAAAATTTATTGTTATTATTATTTCAATGCAGTTTTGTAGCAATGACGTCAGTTTTGAAAGTTATTAGTTTCGAAAAACTTGGGATTTTATCATTAAGGAGAGAGAGAGAAAGGCAACATTTACTTTTGAAAAAAAATTTCTCCCCTATTAGTACATTTTGATAGTTAATTGTTTTATGGGAAAAATCTATTTTTCTTTTAATAAATATTTATCTATATTTAATAAGATATTTCATTTTAACTTGAAGAATGAGAATTAATAAATTATTTTTATGTATGTCTTCTCTTTTTAATGTACAGTCGGTAACAAAAGAGTCCGAACACTAGCAAAAATTCCTATATTAAAAAAGTACGATTAATACAGTTTTGCTAAATAAATCCTTGTCGAATCCTGTTCTTATTCAGTCTAAGAACAGGATTCGACAAGGATTTATTTGACAAAACAGTATTAAGTGTACTCTTTTTACATAGGAATTTTCGCTAGTGTTCGGACACTTTTGTTACCGACTGTACTTTCTTCTGAAATTATGTTTGGCATTTTAAAATTTTCCAAACTCAAACACAAGCATTAGACATATTTGAATCACCTAAATTTTCTATAAAACTTTTGAAATGCTTTTTTCTGTTGTTACACGTAGCTTGAACATAGGCATAAAGTGTTGGGATTTTATCCTATCGTCTCCGAAAGCCGAAGCCAATGTTATTCTACGGGAAATTTTGCCCCATTATAATTCAATAACTAATACATATTTTTAAATTCCGTTTTCACTTTCCGAAAATTCACAACTCAGTTTATCGCTTTTTATTTTTAAGATTTCATTTTTAAGCTCAAAAATAAAAAATTTTACATTGTGAAAATTCGCATTTTACAACCTCAAAATAAAATACTAAAAATTTTAAAAAATAATTTTTTAGAAAGCGATAAATTGTTTAATAGTTGTGAAGTTTCTGAATATGAAAACGGAATTTAAAATTATATATTAGTTAATAAGTTATAATGGGGCGAAATTCACACCACAGAATAGCATTGGGACGATAAGTGGAGAGGCCTCTTCAAAAAATAATTACTATATGCCAAAAACAATATAGTAGAATTATTAACGCAATAAATAAAAGATAAAAAACTACAAAATTTAAATAATTCGGTCATCGGATGATATGCTGTAATTTTTTACTGGTTAGTAATTTAATGGATAAGATAGAATATACTATCGGAATTTCTTTAGAAAAAACTTTTTGGCATCTCATCTTGTCTTTTCCTTACCTTTCTTCCTCCACCCCTCTTTTTATGCAGAGAATATTTTACTTTTAAGATGTACAAATATATATATATATATATATATAAAGAGAGAGAGAGAGAGAGAGAGAGAGAGAGAAACTTTTGAAATGAATTTATATATATATATATAAGTTTAAAGATTAGAAAAACCAAAAGGAGAATTACCAACCAATGCGCAAAATTGCAGCGAAAAGAAATGCAAAACTTAAATGTAAGAATATATAAATGTAGGAATACATAAACAAATGAATGAAATTAAACCCCCAGAAACACTGAGATCTTCATCAGGGAAGCCCCTCAGTGTAGGGGTGAAAAAGAAATTTCTGAAAGGACAGTAGCAATTAGCTAATAACTATCCTTCGCCCCCAACTTCTCATCAAACAGAAAACCTCCCATAACTGAAGAGAAATCAAACATATATATAATGTATAAAAATACTAAAAAAGTTATAAAATTACAAAATTGCGAAAGTTACAAAATTACATCAATTCATTCAAAAAATATACAATACAGTAAAGAATTACTGAAAGTAAACAAGAAAGTATAAAATGAAATAAAATAAAACCCTTCATCTGATAAACAAACCCACTCCGGCCGACGGGGCTACTCGTCAGTACTTAAATATCGCCCTTGAATGAGGAAGTAGAACAAACCGAGATAGGAAAACTCTGGAAACACACAGTTAAAAATTGGGATGGGTAACAGTTAATTTGAAAGGTATTTTTTAGGTCTTCAAGAGCGTATTTAAAATCATTTTCATTATTGCAAATAGTACGAATTCTTTTAAGCTGTGCGAACATAATATTTTTTAAAACTTTTCTACTGATATTAGAAAACCAATTAGTAAGACTATTTACTTTAAAATTAAAATCCTTCCTTTTATCGTATAATCCAATGAGCCATTTTTCTTCATTTCTCTTTAAAATTTCCCGGAGTGGGTTTGTTTATCAGATGAAGGGTTTTATTTTATTTCATTTTATACTTTCTTGTTTATCTTCAGTAATTCTTTATTGTGTTGTATATTTTTTGAATGAATTGATGTAATTTTGTAGCTTTTGCAATTTTGTAATTTTATAACTTTTTTAGTATTTTTATACATTATATATATACGTTTGATTTCTCTTCAGTTATTGGTGGTTTTCTGTTTGGTGAGAAGTTGGGGGCGAAGGATAGTTATTAGCTAATTGCTACTGTCTTGTCAGAAACTTCTGGTTCTCCCCTACACTGCGGGGCCTCCCTGGTGAAGATCTCAGTGTTTTTTGGGGTTTAATTTCATTTATTTGTTTATATATTTCTATATTTCTATATTCCTATATATATATATATATATATATATATATATATATATATATATATTTTGAAAAACAAAGAAGTTTTTGCTGACATAGCTCAATAAAAAAATTCTAACCTGAATCGAAAGGT
Organism: Salticus scenicus; assembly: GCA_963930645.1. NCBI lineage: Eukaryota > Metazoa > Arthropoda > Arachnida > Araneae > Salticidae > Salticus > Salticus scenicus. The sequence goes on from OZ005649.1 coordinate 31,688,539, forward strand.
GAACAATGGTTGTTTACAGAGAGATCGAACTATCCTGTAACAGTTCTTTGAACCCATTCATTTCGTCAACTGAAGCAAGTTGGTTGGTTAACTGCATAGAATTATTATTAAAACGACAAAATAAGTCTGCAAAACCACTTAAGAAAATTCCTTTAGTTATTTTCCCATCAAAACTTACTTATTTAATGTACTTAAAACAATATTTTTGATTTTCATTAATAAATTTATAATGTAACTTGTAATGATGTTTTTTGTCGTTTGTATTATATATTATCGTATAAGTATTATTATCACTTATAATATGTATTATGTGTACTAAATCTTTCAGGTATGAAATGAAGAATTATAGGTTTCACCAAGAAGCCCACAGAAATAATGTGTTTCTAAAAAATGAAAACAATTTACCCTTGATCCGTCAAAGGAGGCAACAACTATATGACGTTGTGATGAATTCACATTAAAATTTTTTGACAAATTTGATTTGATTTCTTTAATTGTATCATATATTTCGAATACCTTATTATTATTATTATTTATTTATTTATTTATTTTATTTTATTTTATTTTTCATTTAAGCAACTGTTCATAGAGGGGGGGGGGGGAGAACTTGTTTTCTTTTTTAAGTAAAAGAATATAAAATTCTGCACAAAACAGAATTTAATTTAGTACGACAGGATTTACTTATTCTATTCTTCCATATAAAAGCATCCACTAATTGTGTTTCATTCCCTAGCATCGGTTATTATATCCATTTCTAAAAATTTCTTTGGTATAGCTTTAGCACAGGAGCTCCTTGGCGGTTTTTAAATTTTTGTTGTCATTTTGACGATGAATTAAAATATCTATCGTAATCGAATAGGAAAGATTTTGGCGAGAAACGCTCGAGTTACTTCGGGAACAAATTTCAAATTCTGGCAAGGTATTTTAAACTGAAGCTTTCCCGTCTCTTCAGCAGGGCTTTTCTTAATTTAATTTAAATTATTAAAAAAAAAAAAAAAAATGTTTGCATGATCTTTTTTTTTTTTTTTTTTCTTTTTCTTTTTTGGCAGAAAAAAATATATTTGCTAATATATTTATTTAATTTTCGCTTTTAATTTTATTTTTTCCTAATTTTAACGTTTATATGGGGGTTTTATTTAATATCTTTTGAATCAATTATCCGATTGAACTAAAAAATATCGCGTTAGCTAGATTTTGTCCTGATTAACGAGTGTAATAAATTTTTGATAAAATCTAATAATTTTGACTAAAATTCCGGATAGATAAAATGACAAATTTCCAGCTTTATACACTATCTACCAATAAATATTTGGATAATTACTAATTTAGACGTTTTGTCAAATATCTAGAAGAATTCTTTAGGATTTATCTTGAAACTTTGGGAGTGTAAAGAACATGTTACACCTCATATATTTCAGCAAATGTTTTGTCCTGAAGAAGAAAAGGGAACCAGTAAAAAATTAAAGAAAAATCAAAATGTTTTGCATCACCCTGTAAAGAGTAGGGATTGAAATGTGTTTTTGGCTGTATCATGTGATTATGAAGATTCTTCTAATTATCTGTGTAAATTTATATCAGACTACCACATATATTCGTGGAGATATTACGGTTTCTTTAAAAATTTGCAAAAAAAAAAAAAAAAAATTCCACTTTTTAAATTATAACACGTAGGGTATTAGATGCAGTTCAAAGCCATTTTTAGAAAACTTGGCATACAACATTTGTCACAGCATACTGCAATCAGAATGGAAAAATGTTCATTATCTAATGAAATATGAGCATTTTTACTAAATAGTTATTAACTACGCATGCGCAAGCTTTATAAACATTTCATTTGCATAATTTAATAGCCTAAAATATTGAGCTGCTTCTATGAAAGCTCCAAACAAATATCGTGAAAATTCAAAAAGCTATGAGAGATAGAATGACAAGTTTCAGTTCATCTAAAAAAAAGCTAAAGTGTGTGGGGTTTTACTCCCATTTTCATTTTGATTCAATCAATACCCAATGGTAATACAGTATTCGCTGACTGTAAATAAATATTGATAAATCCCCTTATCATCTTCCTTTTTTTTAAAAAAAAAGAGAAACTGAAATTCTGTGAGTGGTAACTTTTTTAATTTACATGATATTTGGGGTTTTCCTATATGTAGCTCATACTTTTGGCTATTAAATTATGTCAATGAGCTTTTTTTTTTTTTTTTTTTTTTTTTTTTTTTATAAATCTTGCACATGCGTGGTTAATAATTATTTAGTACAAATGTTCATTTTCGTAAGATATTTAACATTTTTCCACTCTGATTGCAGTATGCTGTGTCTAATATAGTACGCCAAGTTTCCCAATGAAATATATATATAAAAAATTTAATTAAAGACTTTAAAAAATTTAATTAACAGCTTGATTTGCACTAAAAAGTGTGAAAAGTTTAAAATAAAGTGTTGCCACCTAAATTTCATACTTTAGTTAATTAAAAAAAATCTAATTGTCGTCTCGAAAAACTGTTTGTGTCCCTGGATTCAGAAATATTGCCCTTCATTTGGTGCTGAATTTGTAATGATAGGACTGATATTTCTAATTTATTTTCCCCTTTTTCCGTTTTTCGGATTCAGCAGAAGGTTTATGGCAGAGGACAGAGAATGTAAGCTAAAATTAAAAAAAAAAAAAAAGTCTTTAAAAAATGGCTTTGAACTGGATCTAATATCATACGTATTATAATTAAAAAAGTGTTTTTGTTTTTTTATTGAGAGAAAGATTTTTTGACAGTTTGAACACTTAACTCTCTCCGACTGCCTCGGTGCAGTTTTGTGCAATGATGAGGTTCGATCCCAGGTTGCGCTCGTCTATCTAGACGATCGAAGTTTTCCGTGGTTTTCTCCGAAACTCGCGTAAATACAGGCTAGAACCCTTTAGAAAGACCCTCCAAGGACGGTGCACTAGCTTAGACCTAAGATCTTTGCGTAGCCCATCTGCTTTAATCCTAAACACCAACATCATCGTGCAGTGAAGGAGAAGGAGAAGGAGAAGTGGTTAGGGAAAATTAATAAAAGAAATTACACAAGAGTCGTTTTTTTTCCTCACAAAAGAAAGAAAGAAAGAAAAAAAAAGTCAATCTAAATACTACACTGAGATTTTTCCCCTTTTTATATAAATATGAGGCGTTGACTTTTGTTGAATTAAATTTTTGCAGAACATTAGTGCGTTATGCTAAGGACCTAGGTTCAACCTCCGGTCTGGTTATTTTTCATTTCGGGGAAAATTAATTCGGCCTTTCCACCTAAGAAATATGTTATAATTAGTCGAAGTTTTAAAATCTTCTTTCCAAAGTGAAATCTGATGGCTTTCCAATAAAATCCGGATTTCGACCACTAGCACTGAATAAGGCTTCTTCGACACTACCGTTATCGTTTATTACAAAAATTTTGCAGTTTCATTATTCCCCCATGCTCGTTTAATCATCCATCTAACAACCCCCACCCTCCCCCTTAAAGAAAAAATAAACAGGGGGGGGGGGCTCTTTTTAAACTTTTGTTAATCGTGTTCTTAAAATTCGTTCTGATCTTAAATTTCTCAATTATGTGATCAAATATGCAAAAACCTTTGTGGTTAAGTTATAACCCTTCCATAATTTATAATGCTTTTTCTTTCCCCTCCAAAGAGAAAAAGTTGAATTAAGAAGAGATAAATATCGTTAGAAGCAGTTATGTTTTCCCTTCAGGTGTTCAACATAAATTTTGAAATTATGAAGTAAAACAAGAATAAATTTTTATTTTTTCGTTTCTTTCTTCCATTGTTTTAAAAGGTTTTTAACTATATGTCTTCATATTTACAGAGAAAAAACTGAAAATATATTTAACTTTCAGTCATTAATTGTTTAAAATAATTTATAGTTTCTTTCTCACTTTGTTATTATTATTATTATTATTTTATCAAGACTTGCGTTATTTAAAAGATCTATAAGAAATAAACACAGTTTTCAATACTAGATGGCAGCACTGAAAATCAAGATGTATTAATCTTTATTAGATTGTAATATTTTTTAGTTTGTTTTATATTCATCTTTTTAAAATTATCATTTCATCAAATTACAACATATGAAGAATTCTTTTTTAAATGTCGAAAGTAATTAATTTATAAACGTACCATGAAACATTTCAAGGCATCATTACCATACTAAGTGGTTGTGTTGTCTGGGTTAAGGCCGATGGACTACATTAGGGTCCTAGGACTGTGGGTGGAATGCCCTCCGCGGACGTGGGAGTCTTTCTAAGGAGTCCTAACCCATATTTAAACGCGTTTCGGAGAATACCATCCTCATTACTAAGAAAAGAATTTGCGTAATGGCCATAAAGGTCAAACAGACAATGTAATTGAAGATTAATTTTAAATGCTTAATTATGCAAAGTTGTGTTGCTTTTTTAAAAAAATAAACACGAATGAAAACATAACCATAAAATAGATATATGGAAAGTTTCCCTAATTAGATTTATTTAACTAAAAAATATTTTATTTTATTTGTTTACTTTTTACTCCTAAATTCAGTCACTCTCTATCTTTTTTCTATCAAATATTTGAAAAAAAAAAAAAAAAAAAAAATCCCATAGCCTAGCGCTAACCATTTGGTGTTAGTTGAAGTGTTGACGTAGGAGTTAAGGGCGATTGATTGCACGTGAATCCTAGACCTGGATAAAATCTCCGCCACAATGAGACGGGGGGAGGGATTAAGGGGCTCTAGCCGTATTAATGCGAGTATTGGAGAAAACCATGGAAAACTCCGAACGGCTATAACGACGAGCACGACATGGAGTCAATACCGGTACTTCTCGTCTACAAGCTTCGAGAGCAGAATCTCTTGACCACTCCTAGCCTTTTTGAGCTATCCGGTGTTTTCTCCGAAATTCACGTGAATACGGATTCGAACCTTTTAGAAAGATATCCCCTTGGAGGTATTACACCAAGGACGGGGATTCACATTCAGTCGCCCCATCAGTGACTGCTTTCAAAGACGGTAGAAGTGAGGTGCCGGGTTCGATCTCAGGTCGTACTCGTCAACCTAGCCGTTTGAAGTTTTCCGTAGTTTTCTCCTAAAATTGCGTAAATGCTGACTAGGATCCCTTAGAAAGAGGCTCTATGGAGGGCACTCCCCCAGGACCTGATTAACCTTTTAACTGAGGGGAAGCGCAAACTCATTTGAGGACCCATCACTGACAGCTTGGTCTAAAGACACATAAAATCATCACGAAAAATTTACAAATTTATCATTAAACGCAAATCATAATTAGTTGGAAATAGGGAAAATGTACACAGGGCCGAAACTAGAGGGAGGCGAGCGGGGCATTTGCCCCGGGCGTCAGATGGAGAAAGGCGCCGAAAAAGGCTGGTTTGTTGCCTTATTTACACATTAAAAAAAAAAAAAAAAAAAAAAAAAAAAAAAAAATCAAAGTTTAAAAAAAAAAAAAAAAAAAAAAAAAAAGGAAGAAGGAAAAGAAAAAGAATAAAAAAGTCAAATTCTTTTAGTCAGGGCAAATTTACAAGGAAAAGTAAAATATTCTCGCAATCGAAGAAGAGTAATTTACAATTGGTCCCTGACTTTCAGCCAAGGTTTTTAAAAAGTAAATGGTTGGAAAATACGTAGTATATCTGATTGAACTTCAGAAGGCTCTTTAGAAATTATGATTCATAAGGAAGCAAAAAAAATTTTTTTTTTTTTTTTTTGCTCAGGGCGCCGTCGTGACTATTAAAAGTGAAACTATTAAAATATTCAAATAACTATGTCAAAATAAAGCCATAATATTATAAAACAATCCAGTGCACTATAAATAACAGGGCAAAAAGAATGCAAAATAACTAGTTAATAATTCAGTTAGGAGCTATCATTCACAAGGCTCAGCAAGTCCCTATCAAAGTACTATGACAACTAAAGCCACCACTACCTCCTAACATGTATAATTATAAATATTACAATGAAATAAAATGTCTGTACTTTTACTATACTTTTTACTTCCTTATTCAAAGCATAAGGAAGTATTGTGAAACCAATTTGCGAAATGGATTTTGTGTATCGCATAGCTCATAAACGAATAGTCACAGAGAGTTGCAAATTTATATTTGGAATTGTTATTTACCAATTTTGGTCTTGACATGAACTCCCGCTTTTGTGATATCTACGAATTTATGCGATTTTTTGTGACGTCTGTGTGTGTGTGTATCTCGTATAACTCAAAAACGATTAGACGTAGAACGTTACAATTTCACATCTAAGTTTGTTACAACAGTTGTGCATCTCTCATTTTGGTGTTACTGTGCGCCTTTCCTTTTTGGAATATCCACGAATATTATATCCATGATGACCGAAAATACAAATTTTTTTGCAATTATATATAACTTTCCGTCATACAGATTTTAACAGAATTAATATTAGTGTGAATATTGATAGTTACAAAATTTGTTGATATTCTTGCACGTAGAAAGTAATTCGTAAAGACTTGTAGGTTCTAGATGAATGCATTTTATTTAATGAATATTCTGGAAACAGCCGAATAAAAGTCAATAATCAATGATTATTCTTGAAGCAATCGATTAAACCAGTGTTTCATATTCATGAACAGCCTACACCACAGAACAGGAATTTTACTAATTCAGAACAATGACCAAATGCTTAAAGTTCTTAGAGATGTACGCTCAGCTTGCAGTCCACACAGAAACTGAACTCATTCAGTCTTGTTAGTGATTTATAGAATTTTCGAGATAGTTCTACTCTAGAAACTAATGAATTAACCTGGAAAATTTTACAAGTCGGTTTCTATCGAAGTTAGATCTTCTAAACTTTGGCTATCCTAAATTACACTTTCCCAACCCACTTTTTATCCTAACCCACTTTTTGCCAAAATTGGGTGCTAAATTGCCAAATCTTTCGCCAAGTCGCAAAATTTGCCGCTAATGCCCATTTCCGTGGAAGTGAAGAAATCTGCCATCTATTTCCCTTTTAACTGTAATACCGTGTATAAAGTAATACGTAAAGAAATAGGCTCTTGTCAACAATAATTATAGTAATGACTCTTTCCTTTTTATATTCTCATTAGTAATTTGTAGAACTTTTGATGAAGTTAGTTCTGCTCAAGAAAACAGTAAATCATGCCAGCTTCCAAATTTCGGCAATATTAAGCCACTATTTTTCACCAAAATTAATGCCAGGTTGCCAACTTTGTTGCCAAAGCATTCACTCTGCGACAAGTTGTCATCTACATTGGTGGTGAATTTAGTGACATCACGAGATTAGCGATCAAATTTGACAGAAAATAGTTCAGGATTGCCAAAATCAACAAGCCCTTTCTCAGTTTTATCGAAGTTAATTTTTTCTATATATTATGCATTGTTTCTCGCAGCTAATTGTTTGTCAAAGAGTGCAAAAGTAGGCTATCTGCACAGGAGCGAATTCTGTTGAACTCTGAGCTATGCATTTGCCTATGAGAGATTCTGTAAAAAGCTGTAGAATATTATTTCTGAACAAACGATATTCTTATTTTGTGGCGTATATAATCCTATTACCATGAAGTTAGTGGTTTTAATAATAGTCTTCTTGGATTGGTTCCGAGAATATTCATAGACTAGAACCTGCCTTTCTATTTAATTTCCTGAAAATGATTTTAAAAAAAAATTATCTACAAATGCCACTGTCTACAAATGCCACTGAAAATCGGCCCCACCACCATTTTTGAAAATTCTTATGTAAAATAACCTCCTGAATACAATTATGACTCCCATTTTGCCCTATCACCCACTATTATTTGGGGACGCTCCCCTATTTTTATAATTTTCCTGTATTTTTATGGCTATAAATTTGATTTGAAAGGGGTGAAGGGATTGTTTTAACTGTTAAATGTCTTTTGAGGGGCTACAGAAAGGAAAAATTCTAAAACATGAAAATTTGCAGCAAGGGGAAAATTTAGGGGGAGGAGGGGGATTTGCCACTGAAATTACAAATTGCATTTTTTATATTTTATTAATCAATTATTGCTATTATTTATTATAAATTATACATTTTTTTATTTTAAAGTATAAAATAATTCTTTTCCTTTCTCCAAATGAAATTTATGGCCATAAAACTACCAAACAGTAACAGAAAGGGCGGCGTCCCGAGAAAACGGTGGGTGATTGTGCAAAATGAGGGGTCATATTCGGATTCAGGAGATCATTTTACATGAGAATCACCAAGAATGGTATCAGGGCTCGAAAAA